>JANUYF010000003.1:238332813-238505313 GCA_026167975.1 Phrynosoma blainvillii | reverse complement strand
GAGAGCAAGAATTCTCCCTACCACCGCACGTGCCCTGAAGGCCGTGATGCCACGGCGCCTCATCCACCGGCGGACGGCCGAAACCACAGCCCTAAGCCTTTCATCCTCTTCCCGCTCCACCCTCTCTATCTCCGCCACCAGCTCACGGATCTGGGGGAGAAAAACAGCCATGGCAACAAATTGATCACTCATGGTAGCAGATTGATCAGCAGCTCTGGGGCACTGGACTCAGTGCCCGGAAATGGCAGGCAAACGGGAATGGCGAAGGTAAAGCAATGGCGCGTAGGTGAGTAGGAAGTGACGACAAAAAATACCCAAAATCCTTTGCGAGCATTTCTGTTTCTGCGCATGTGCTAGAGCATCGTTGCTATGGAAATGGTGAGATTCCCTGCCTTCTTTATGAACACACGATACGTTTCCAGAACACGCATCTCTCAAACCATATTAATTGCGAAATGACCGTGATTGCGTGTAATAGGCCATAACGTATCGACGGAGCCCTTCCGGAATAGATTTGGAATTGTAATGGAATGCTTTTCAGTTCGGTTACGTTTCGGTTCGTGGCCAGCGTGTGATAAGGTCCATAGGCTGTGTGAGTATTGGTCTAATGGTTGAATCATCTTTCTGCAGCACTGAATCATGAAACATTGCCCCAGTGGCATCTCCACCCCTGGTGTCACTTGGGGAGAGGGAAATTGCATGGGGTGGCAGCCAAAAGAGTGCACTTCATTCTCTCCTTCACCACTGCAGTGGAGGTCTCCTCATGAGGAGGCCTCCACTTCTGCAGCAAAGCCAAAAAAAGGTACTCTTCGCTTTCTCCTTTGCTGTTGTGGTGGCCTCTGGCACTACAGCAAAGCTGGGAAGATCTCAGCTGGAGGAGGACTGACTGTGTTACTCATCTTCTGGAGTGTCATCCAGTGCAGGCTGTACTCCCCACAGTTCTCCAGTTATATCACTGCATTTACTTTAGGTTGATTATAGAAAGGCAGCTGAGCATTGATATTCCCTGGGGGTCCTGAGCATTGTCATCTAGTGATATCTACTCTCTGTTTGAGTTGCTACCTTTCTTTATCAGATTTTTCTCCAGGACTTACAGAGGGAAGAATTTTCATGAATCCCATGCCAGCTAAACTATCAGCAAAGCCCTCAACAGCAGCAGTGGTAAACCCACCATGTCTCTGGTTTATTTAGGCTCTCCTGTCTTTCCAGAGCACATGGCAGATTGGTCCAAGTGCTACAGCTGTACCCAGCATGAATCAGCAGCCAGAAGGAAAGTTGTAGCTCTTACTCTGCTGATTTTTATGAAGCTTTACCAGGCACCAAGGCCCTGAAGAAAGAGTTGAGAACCCAATTTCTATGTTAGATTAGATTCATTCCATCTGTGAACTACTTCAGTAAATCCTCTGCTTGTTCCAGCAGTGTTTTTTGTTATTGTACTGATAAACAAATAAGGGCCACAATCCAATAGTTGGTCCAAACTAATATAAACTCATTGACTGAATGGGATTTATGTAGGTTTGAATCACTTTTCTAGGTCTACTCTTGATGATACTACAGAATTCAGGCCAGGGCTGTTATTCATGTTGTTACTCATCTCACCTACATTCTGCAAAGAGTTTTTGCTTGTAGTAATTCAAATAGACAAAACTGCAGAAAGACAATCATGATGATAATTCTAAAGAGATTGTACAACAGCACATCTTTAGTGTTATCACTTGACTTTTAGAGAATGCTCCCAAAGTTTATCTTGGATATACCAACCTATTAGTTACTAATACATTAATTATCTTGCATGGGGTTGGAATCTATTTCAAAAGCTTCATTTTTCAAGGAGGGAAAAAATGACACTTCAGGGCCAAACCAAAAGACAGCAAGATTAAAGGAAGAATATAATCCTCTTGATTGATTTGCTTAATCTTTTCATATTCCTCAAGGCTACATCTTCTACATATTGCAGTAGGATATGCAAATATACTAGCCATCTCCAAATTAGATATCTGTGAATGATAAGGATGAGCTAACCAATTTTAATGACACTTACTGTGCAACACATATGACCCAATCTTATTATGATGGCTTTCAGCACTTTAGAAAGAGTTCTCATTATTTTCCACTATGCTAGGAAATTGACAATTGGCAATATGGTTGACAATGTCTCCCCTTATAAATTGAGGACACTGCCTCATTTTTTATACACCTTCATTTCTTGAAAACAGGAGGAGATAACAATTATATTAATTTAGCCTGAAGAGCACATTAATAAGTATCTTTTTTCTCTGAAGTATGAAATAACCAATAATTGAGGCTCTGTTTTTGTTATGTTTATACACCATAACAGTTTATAAACTGACTGGATTAAACAAGACAATTATTCATTGTTGACTTGAACATAAATAAGTTACCACATAGAATGCACATTGGCTGAGGTTCATTTACTTGTAGGAGAAGGTTCATAGCAGTCTGTGTGTAAAACAGATGGACCAGTGATGACTGAAAACAGCTGAAACACATCTAATGGCTGTAAGAAATTCGATGCAAAGAAAGGAAATAAAAAATCTTGCCACAGGTATTAAACATGCAAATGAAATAAATATAAGCAAGTCTATGGTTACCTAAACAAATTTGGACAAAATAGGAGTGAATTGCATTTGTTTATATTGATAAAACCTAGGGGGAAGAAATTCATTTGACTTATACATTTATATGAACCTGGAGTTAAGCACAGCAGGGGTTATTTGTATTCCTGTGTTAGTGGCTCCTGATTAACTAGATTACTTTGTTCTTGGAAGAAAAGTGCAAATGCCACAATAGTTTCATGAGAATCATAAGTATGGTATTCTGGTAAAGTATTGAAAGAAATGATAGACTTCGTGACACAGTAATGATTTTTGAAGCACCATTTCCTATTTCCTTTTGCTCCAACTGGGATCAAAGAAGCATCAGTGTCACAGCAGGGTAATGTGCCCAATGTGTGCTCTTTGAGTATTATGGTGAATACTGGTTTTGATTTAACTGAGTTATGATCCTGATAATTTTACACAGTGCAACTCCCAGACAAGTTTTGCTTCTTCAGACCTTGTCTTTCACACATTGCTTTTAAAGTCTTTCATTCAAGACAGTTTGCATATGGTGAAAATGTAATGAATACAATGGTTCAGCTATGCAAAAAAAAAAAAAAAAAAGGGAAGAAGGAAGGGAGGAAGGAAGGAAGGAAAAGAAAAGAAAAGAAATCATTTGGCTAACATTTTAATGTGAACTTGCCTAATTTTGCACTTTCTCTCTTTCTTACCAGACTGGGAACTGAAAGTCAGTTATCCAGCCTTACCAGCATTTTGCAATGGATTTCTCCAATAGGAAAAAAAATGCATACAAGCATGCACACAAAAAATGTGCATATTATCAGTATATATTAGGAAAACTGCTTGCAAAAACTGAAAATTAGGCAATATTACATACACAAATGCATGTATTAGGTGAAATGAGCACAACAATGCATGTATCAATGGCATCACCCTGGCAGTCTAAGAAGCCACGCAGGATTAAAGAGTTATAGTTTGTCACTATTAATTGTCATATTTTAAAAGTCTGTAAGACATTATACAATAAAGGGTTTCAGTCTTCCATAGAGCCTTAGATGGGAATGCTCTGAGGTTCATACTGAGGGCATGTGATAGATGGAACATAAACTGAATGGCAGTAGAAGCAGTCAATGATCTTCTTTCTGCAAAATGGATGTGTGGGCAGGGAAATTGATATATTGTACTTCCCCTTTGCAAACATGAGGATTTAACCTCTATAGGGATTCAAGTGCAAAAATGTGGAGCCTTTGGATTAATTGGCGGAATAAAGTACTGTATGCCATTCAGACTTTCAAAGAGCAAGTTTTTCCATCCTGAAATTTATTGCAGATCAGACTTTGTACTTTCATTGGCAAGTGCAACCACTGAGGAAAGCAAGGTGGCAACTTAAGACTGTAAATAAGGTGGTGGTTG
Source organism: Phrynosoma blainvillii (assembly GCA_026167975.1). NCBI lineage: Eukaryota > Metazoa > Chordata > Lepidosauria > Squamata > Phrynosomatidae > Phrynosoma > Phrynosoma blainvillii. The sequence goes on along the minus strand of JANUYF010000003.1, from coordinate 238,501,321 downwards.
TAGTAGTAGGGAGGTTAGAAGAGCAAGAAAGTATTGGAGAGCAGAGCTACTCTGCATTCTGAAGTTACTGTGCTGGTTCAGGTTCTATGGAGGATGGTGTAATATTGCCAGTGTTGAAATGTTAAAATATATTCAGCTGCCACTTTGGTTGATATCTATACAATCTCCCATATCCCTGGATTCTGCATCTATATATTCCACCATACACAGAGCATTGAAAATATTGGGGGGAGAGAATCCCAAAAGCAAGCCTTGATTTTACTGTTTTAAATAAGGGATGCCTTTTTACTACACCATTATATATACAGGTGGAGTCTCCCTTATCCAAAATGCTTAGAATAAGAAGTGTTTTGGATTCTGGTTGTTGTTTTTAATTTTGGAATATTTGCATATTCATAATGATATATATTGTAGAAATGGGACCCAAATCTAAACATGAAATTCATTTATGTTTCATATATATCTCATATATATATCCTGAAGAAAATTTTATAGGTAATATTTTAATAATTTTGTGTATGAATCAAAGTTGTGTACACAGAACCATCAGAAAGCAAAAGTGTCACTATCTCATCCACCAATGAAAAATGTTTCAGATTTTCAAGTATTTGGATTTCAAAATTCTGGACATGGGAGACTCAACCTGTAATGGGACTTGAGCACCCAAATGGAATTTTTGGTATTCCCTGGGCATCCTGGAACCAAACCCCAGCAGCTGCCAAGGACCCTGTACATGGAGGGATCAGTCTTGTACACCTCATGCACCAAAACTTTGGTCAGTTCTGTTTGTGTCTTCATTCCCAGGCCTTTTTCCTGTGCATCCATCAATCTCTTTGTCATACAAATACTGCCAACATATTATGATAAGAACACTTGTTTATCATTTTAGTCAATCCAAAATCCCAATAGCCCTACAATAAACTACATATGACATTAAATGCATTTTAAGGTTGTTGTTCTTGCATTGTGTTTTGTTTTTTCAGAAAAGGAAGTAGACTTTATGTTGGTCAGTCATTGTTCACAGCTGGACTTAGCTTACATTTTCTCCCAGATAGTTTCATAACAAATTTAATGTGGACACACACATGACTGCACAGATGGTAAAACAAACAGAATACTGCACCAGCAGCAACACCATTTTATTTCATATTTATTCCCACACAATACCATGCCACTCACTTGGAGTTTTCGCTTCTCTCAATGGGTGCATCTACACTGTAGAAATAATGCAGTTTGACATCACTTTAACTGCCATGGCTCCATTCAACAAGATGACATCATGTCAAAGTAAAGGTTCTTCAGTGTTTAGGTATTTCAAGTTTTGCTAAGTATGATGAATTTTATTGGTGTGGTGTGCTTGAAAATCCAGCAGAGCCAGGGAAAAATCCAAAATTCTAAAAGTAGAACTTTATTGTTTCAAAAGTTAAAAAATAAGCAAAGAAAAATACAGTCCACCATAGGATCACATCATGTTGAAAGAAATATAAACAATTCTAGACAAAAGGATTTCTCAGCCCTGCCCTTTCTCCACCTTCTGGGTGTTAACCTTATGTTGATTGGATGTTATGTGTATGATGTTTGTTAACCCAGCCCCTTGCTGTCCATCATCCACCAAGCCTAATGATGTTTTGGATACTGTTATCTGTTCTCGGCTGCCTTTCCCAGCTAGGAACTTCTGATGTTATGACTCTCTGGCCACCTGGACTGGGTTGTTGTTGTTTGCCTAGATGTTGTTCCCATGTGGAAAATTTCAGACACACATCTCTACATTTCACCTTTGACTGTATAATCCATCTATATTCTAACAAAGTATGCCACAGGGCAGTGATAGTGAACCTTTTAGGGGCCAAGTATCCAAACTAAAAGGCCTTCCAGCACCAGGTGTTACCCGGTGCCGGAGGCAGGACTTCCACCTTCTGAGAGTGGGACTTCTTCCCCCCACCCTCCTGCCTTCAGCTGCCTCTCCAGAGACAGCTGAAGGCCTGGCAGGTGATGGGGGAAGAAGAGGAACAGGTGCACGCCTGTCCCTCCTCCTCCCCCTGAGCCATCCCCAGCCTTCAGGTGCCTCCAGAGAGGCAGCTGAAGGCTGGGGAGGGTCAGGAAGGAGAAGGAACAGGCACGCATCTGTTCCTCCTCCTCCCCACCCTCTGCATGCTGGGGGAAATGGCTTTGCATGCCATCTCTTGCATATGTGCCTTAGGTTTGCCATCATGGCCATAGGAGATGCTAACTATCTATTGGAGTCACTAGCAATAAAAATTGGAGCACTAGTGCTAGATTCAATTGTCATTCTGTATCTACCACTAATCTTTTCAGGTTAGTGATCTTGGCTTCTAGGGAGACTTCAGGCTTGATGTACCTAGGACCCATTTATTTCTCTTTTTGGCAGTCCACAGTATCTGAAGAATTCTTCTCCAGCCCCACATTTCAAATGAGTTTTTTTCTCCTATCAGCTTCCTTCACTGTCCAGTATTCACAACAATACATAGAAATAAAAACTACAATGGCATGGTTGAGCCTCACTTTAATATTCAGTCATATATCTTAACTCTTCAGAATCATACCTAAATCCTTCACGGCTGCCCTTCCAAGTCCTAGTCTTCTTCTGATTTCTTGACTGCAGTCTCCATTCTAATTAATGATTGAGCCAAGGTATGGAAAATCTTGAGCTATTTCATTGTCTGCTTTAACGTTATGTAAATAACTTGTGATCATTATTTTTGTTTTCTTAATGTTCAGCTCTAAACCTGATTTTGCACTTTCTTCAGTAATTATTCCAAGTTTTTGATATTTTCTGCTAGTAGTATGGTGTTTCTTCCTCCAATTTTCACAGCTTCTTCCTCCAAGTCTAATGTATGATATGCTTTTGTATGACTTGTTCAGCATACAAGTTAAACAACAGGGGGATAAAGTACAGTCTTGCCTGACTTCCCATTAGCAATTGGAAACCATTCCATTTCTCTGTATTCTGTCCTCACAGTAGCCTCTTGTCCTGAATATAGTGTACAGTGTCAGGACAACCAAATGTTGTCACGCACCCATTTCTTTAAGACTGATCCATAGTTTTTCATGGATCTTTCCAAGAGGAAAGAAGAGTTTTAGAGTTTGTTAGCCAAAAAGAATAAAGTAGGCCTGATAACTGCTCTGTAAGAATGTATCTTAATATATTATTATACATTTATAATATAAACTTAATTATATTAAAGTAGCAGTTGTTCCTTACTTATACAAACCATATTGCATCAAGCTATAGAGATCAGAACACAATAGACAGCTAGGGCTTTGACTACTTTTAATTTCCCATATGAGTGCGTGTATAACGGCTTGGAGCACTGGGCTGAGAAAACAAGGAGAAGGTGCCAGGCTCCAGCAGTTAACCAAGGAGATCAGCCCTGTTTTCCAAATGAAGCCTCCTAAGGACCCCTCACCCAAGAGCCCCTCAAAACCTGTAGCTGGAATTGTATACTTGAATTATGTTGAAGCTACCTTTTTTAATTGTTAGACTGTTTCCTTTCCAATAATAATAATAATAATAATAATAATAATAATAATTTTTACCCCGCCCCTCTAAGAGCAATCGGGGCGGCTAACAACATGTTAAAATACCAATGCAATCAACCCCTATACCCTTCCCCCAAAAACAGTATTAAACCAATACAGATTAAAACAATACAGATTAAAACCAAACAAAGATAAACCACTAATACAATAAAATGGGAAGCTGGCAATGTCGTTTTTATGGCTTGGGAGAAGACTTCTAGAAGACTCTCCTAAGATGGATTCCTGAGGACGGGATATCTATCCTGGAAAGGCCTGCCGGAAGAGATCCGTCTTGACAGCCTTTTTAAAGCTGTCTAAAGATGTCAATTGACAGATCTCGTCTGGCCATTCCACAATCTGGGGGCAACCACAGAAAGTGCCCTCTGGGAGGTAGCCGAGAGCCTAGCTTTTTGTGGCTGGAGCAAATTCCTCCCAGAGGACAGGAGTGTGCGTGGAGGATTGTACAGGAGAAGGCAGTCCCGAAGATAGTTTGGACCCAAGCCATTTAGGGCTTTAAAGGTGATAGCCAATACCTTGTACTGGGCCCGGAAACTAAGAGGCAGCCAGTGGAGGGACCTTAATACCAGAGTAATATGGTCGCTCCTAGATGTTCCAGACACTACTCTGGCTGCCATATTCTGTACCAATTGCAGTTTCTGGACCAGTGCGTTACAGAAATCTAGATGTGAGGTTACCAGTGCATGCACAACAGTCTTGAAATGCCTTACTTCCAGAAAAGGGCGCAGCTGGCGTATCAGCCAAAGCTGATAACAGGCGCTCCTGACTGTCGCATTTACTTGATTCGTCATCAGGAGCGATGAGTCCAGGAGCACCCCCAGACTGCAAATGCAGTCCTTGACTGTAAAGTGTGACCTGATCCTGGACCAGAGGTTGCAACTCAATTCTTGGTTTTCAGGCTGCTATTGTGAGCACCTCCGTTTTGTCTGGATTCACCCTCAATCTGTTTTTTCTCATCCAGCCCATTACTGCCCGAAGACATTCATTGAGAGAGGAGACGCCATCAGAATTCGAGGCTGACGAACAAGACATGGAGAAATAGATTTGGGTGTCATCAGTGTACTGATAACACCCAGCGCCATAACTCCAAATAATCTCACTCAGTGGCTTCATATAGATGTTGAACTTCCACTTAGATCAGGAAGGTCCCAGTTTATAGTCACAGCTTATTCTGTTGACTATTATTATGTGGTTTTTAGGATTTTGTGCCATATTGTGTGGTTGTATTTAGTATATTTACATTGCAATTGTTTTATTCTTTTTACAGAACAGTCTAAAGATGTCAATTGTTTGAAAGGAAGTATAGCAAATGGGTTGTGGGAAATGGTTTAAATTGCCTGCATGGAATAAAATCCCACAAAGAGATTATGGGCCTTTGCAGACTGCCAGAAATAGTGCACATTAAATTGAGGCACTGCCCTGGCTCAGTGCTAGGGAATCATGGGAACTGTAATTTATTGTGGCACCAGAGCTCTCTGACAGAGAAGGCTCAATGTCCCAGAAAAAAATACAATTCCCATGACTCCCTAGCACTGAGCCAGGACAGTGCCTCAATTTAATGTTCACTATTTCTGGCAGTCTATATATAACCCCAAGGTCTTGTACAAATCATTGAAGGCACATATAGTTGCCTTCTCTATGTGTGCAGGTCTATCTCCTGTCTCTTTTGTCTCATTAAGTGCTGAAAGTTGAGTTTATCTTTAAAAGTAAAAAATAAAACCAGCCTTATAGCAACTTTCAATCATTTAGCAGCATTTTATGGAATGTTATAAATGTTAAGTGATTTAAGCACATCAGACCCTTTTGTCCTCTGTTTTTTATTCTTCATCCTTGTTAGAGAGCAGTCCTACTGTGCATTCATGCTCTTGTCTCTCATGCATTTTATAAATCTCTCTCTTGTTTCTTTCACTGCATTTCCTAATGCTGTGCTTTATATTGTAGTAGCTTCTGTTTGGTCCTTGAACCTTCTTTTGTCCTTGTGTAATAATTCCTGTCATATCTGTTCTTTGGTCTCCCTATTCCCACTCAGAGTAATTTTTCTTTCCATTTTAAGCCATTTCTATTTTATATTCAGTTAGGAATATTCAGTTTATTTCTGTTTTGTTGCAGAATCTACATAGAACTAAGCATACCTTTTCACATTTATCAACAGTCCCCAAATTTCAGCTGTTTCCCATGGGCAGGTTTTTCCCCCAACAAACAGCAAGCAGCTGCAACAAATAATGTCCCCCAAAATCTATTGGCCTAAATTGGGGATGGGCAGCTGGAGCCCTCAAATCTTTCAATACATCTTCCATTGCTTCCCAGCATAGCCACTGATGAAGACATCTGGAAGTTCTAGTCCCAAATATCTGGAAAGTCACACTTTTACACACCCCTGGCCTTAATCCAGTTTTTCTTACCAATTTAGTATAGTAGACCTGCTAGTATAGTAGATCTACTGGATCAATGGAAGCTTGATAGCAGCACTTATGCAAGGGCCTCCAGGCTGAGCACTGAATCCAGAAATACTCCCAAATTGTGAAGCTGTGTTTTCAGGAAGAGTGCAACCCCATCTAACACAGGCTGAATCCCTATTCTCAAATCTGTCTTTTGACTGAACCAGAACACCTCTGTCTTATCTGAATTAAGTTTCAATTTGTTTGTCCTCAGCCAGTACAGCTGCCAGGCAGCAGTTTAGCAAATTAACAGTTTCTTTGTAACTAAGTGGGAAAGAGTAATAGGGCTGAGTATCACCAGCATGCTGATGACACTTGACCCTCAAAACCTCAAAAACCTGTCCCAGTGGTTTCATATAGATGCTAAATAGCATAGGAGATAGCACTGAACCCTGAGTGATTCCACAGAAAAATGTCTAGGTTGCTAAACAAGAATTCCCTAGCACCACCCTCTGAGAGCACCCTCCAGGAAAGAACAGAATCACGGTAGGACAGTGCCCCCAGCCCCATCTCAGAGAGGTGACTCAGAAAGATACCATGGTCAATAATGGTATTGAAAGCCACTGAGAGAACCAGCAAAACCAATAGGGACACATTCCTTCTGTTCAGTTCCCTGCACAGATCATTCACCAAGGTGACCAAAGCTTCTGTCCGGTAACAAGGTCTGAAACCCAACTGAGATGGATCAAGATAACCCACTTCATCCAAAACCTCATTTAGATGCAACCTAGGACTCGAGGAGGGCAGGGTTTTTATTCCCGCATAGTCATGGAAACCCATTGGTTGACCTTAGGCATGTCACTTTCTCTCAGCCTAAGAGGAAGGCAACTCTAAACTTCCTCTGAATAAACCTTACCATGAAAACTCTATAATAGGGTTGCCATAATTCAAGGCTGATTAGTGTAGTATAGGGTTGTATAAGAAACAGATTTGCACTACTAAGCGTAATAGACAGAGAACCAGAGGAACTATGGTCTGCAGCCAGGTACATAATAAAAGAAGAATGCAGACAGACACTTTCAATAAACAAAAAGAAAGAGAGAAAAAACACGGATAACAGAAAAAACACTACAAACAATAAAGAAGAGAAGATAAACAAAAGGGAGATAGGAACAAACTAAAAATTATGAATGCAACAGTACAACAGCTAGTGCGCAAAAATAAAGAAAATTACTACAATTAACAATGCAGAGAAATAGAGGACAACAACAAAAAGGGAAGAACAAGAGATCTATTTCATAAGATCTGAGAAATCAAAGGAAAATTTAAACCAAGGACCGGGATGATCTATGACAATAAAAGCAACATAATTCAAAACCAGGAAGGAAAAAAAAGATGTTGGATGCAATACACAGAAGAATTATACAAAAGAGATGATAAAATGAGGACCCCATGGAATGAAGAGCCATATGAAGATCAACCCCAAATTCTAAAAAGTGAGGTGAAAACTGCAATTAGAGAAATAGCAAAAAACAAATCACCAAGAACAGATGATATTCCAGTTGAACTGCTTGACAGAGTGAACTCTAGTGCTAACCAACATATGTCAACAGATATGGAAAACAAAATGATGGCCAACAGATTGGAAGCGATCAATATACATCCCCATCCACAAAATGGAGACACAAGAGACTGTAGCAACTATGGGCCCATAACACTGATCTCCCATGCAAACAAAATCATGCTCAGAATTCTGCAACATAGACTCCAACCATACATGAAAAGAGAGATCCCAGAGGGCCAACCAGGGTTCAGGAAAGGAAGAGGCACTAGGAATCACATTGCAAACATATGATGGCTAATGGAGTGCACGTGGGAATTCCAAAAGAAAATCAGCATGTGTTTTATAGACTATAGCAAAGCTTTTGACTGCAAAAGCTATGGAACACCCTTAAAGACATGGGAGTGCCAACATATCTGATAGTCCTGATGAGGAATCTGTACCCAGGACAAGAGGCTACTGTCAGAACAGAACACGGAGAAACAAAATGATTTCCAATTGGCAAAGGGGTCAGACAGGGCTGCATCATTTCACCTTACCTGTTCAACTTGTATGCAGAACATATTATAAGAAAAACAGGCTTGGACACAGAAGAAGGAGAAGTGAAAATAGGAGGAAGGAATATTGATAATCTAAGATATGCAGATAATACCATAATACTAGCAGAAAACCTCACAGGCCTAGAACACCTACTAAGGAAGATCAACGAACAAAGTGCAAAGACAGGCTTAATGTTGAACGTAAAGAAAACAAATATAATGACCACCGAGGACCTTCACAAGTTCAACCTAGACAATGAAGAAATAGAAATAGTAAAAGAATTCCCATACCTGGGATCAAACATTGATAGAAATGGGGACTGCACTAGAAGAAGACTAAGAATTGGGAAGGCAGCCATGAAAAAACTACAAAATATTCTAAAATGTAACTCAGCACAAAAGTTAGAATCATACAAGCCATTGTATTCCCTGTTACCGTGTATGGTTGTGAGAGCTGGACAATTAAGAAAGATGATAGGAAAAATTCCTTTGAGATGTGGTGCTGGAGAAAAGTGCTGAGGATCCCATGGACAGCCAACAAGTACCAACAAATGGGTCCTAGAGCAGATCAGACCGGAAACCTCCCTGGAAGCCAAGATGACCAAACTGAGACTGTCATACTTCGGACACATCATGAGAAGGGAGGACTCATTGGAAAAGACAATAATGTTGGGAAATGTGGAGGGAAGTAGGAAGAGAGGAAGGCCATATGCTAGATGGATGGACTTTATTAAGGAGGTCACAGGTATGAGGTTGCAATAATTCAACAGAGCAGTGGAGGACAGAGGGTCTTGGAGATGTCTCATCCATAGGGTTGCCATGCATCGAGATTGACTCAAGGGCAGTTAACAACAAAGGGCTATATAGCAAACATGCTTGATTTCTATTATTTTTATCATCTACAGTCTAATTTTCTATGATAAAGCAATATATGTAAATATATGTCAACTGATCAAAATACAAACAACCATCCTCACAATGAAATATCAAACAGAATAATTTAAAACAAAACAGTAAATCAGCAGGCCTAAATAAAAAACATAGTAGCAGCAGTAATTATATATGGCCTTATTAAGTGTAAGGCCTCATTATACCCTAGGGCAGGGGTAGGCAACCTTTCCCCTTTAAGGGCCAAGGGACTTCAGCTCCCAGAAGCCTCAGCCATGTTGGCCAATAGTCCCATGTTGACCAATAGCTCCTGGGATTCTGGGAGCTAAAGTCCCTCAGCCCTTAAAGGGGAAAGCTTGCCTACCCCTGCCCTAGGGTATGAAAAGCATGGTAAAATCATATCCAGCAATTCAATTAAAAACTGGTAATATTCAACTAACATTTAATAAGAGCATGTGAGGGGGTATTATAAAGTTTTAATTATCACCTTTTAAAAAATTGGACAGAAGGTTTCTTTTGATTTGTAGTTGTTAACCTATCTCTATGTAATCACCATCCAGATTTATATATTTTTCCCAGCGTTTCTTGACCCTCCAAATACCATTATTGTAAAAGTCTGCAGATTGCACCTTAAATCACTCTTTCACTTCATGAATGATGTCATCTGTGTTGTCAAATCAGTGACCCTGCAATGGATTTTCAATTTTTTGGGAAAAGAAAAGTCACTTGGTGATGATGACACTGACAAAATTTCATCAATACACCAAAATAACTTCTGAGTGATGATTATTACTTTATGATACTCCCTCGTACTTTGTGGACTTCATTAGAAAGGGTGTGCACTTCTGCTGTCAGTTAAATAATCCTCTACGCAGAAAGCTTTCCTGCTTTCATAGACAAAGATAAAAAGCATATTTAGTTAATGTAGTATACTAAGTCAATAGATTTTAAGTTAATCAAAAGGGAATGGCATTTGGTGGCCCCATTTAAGAGCTGTATGTGCTATAATTAAAATTCAGACTGGCTATAAACAGGGATTTTATTCTTCTTCTAATCAAACAGAAATGACATTTATCTGCCTATTACTTTGGAATCACAATCCTATCTGTTAATCTGCCCCCAAAATAGGGAATATACAAGTATCGGACTAGAGCTGCCTCTACACTGCAGAATTAATGCAGTTTGACACCACTTTAATTGCCAAGACTCAATGCTATGGAATTCTAGGATTTGTAGTTTTGTGAGGTATTCAGCCTGATCTGCCAGTGAGCTCTGGTGCCAGAACAAACTACATATTCCCACATTTTGTTCCTGTTCCTTATGGTTTTATATAGGAATCCGTGTGTGTGTGTGTGTGTGTGTGTGTGTTTATCGAATAATATTTTATGTCAGCTCCGATATGATCAGAGACTTTTTATAGCAGCAGGGTTTATTTTAACCCAGTATAAAATCAGAAAGAACAGGAACAAAATCTGAGACTTTGCAATTAGTCTGGATGTGTCCCATAATGTGGGGGCACATTCTTCCAGGAGAGTTTGGTAAGTTGGATAGATAGTCCTGGTGAATCCAGTGGTGCACCAAAACAAAACAATCTTTTTATTTTATCTGGCTTCCATTATTTCCATCACTGAAGGGTCCATCACCACCCGATCACCAATGGCTAGGTTTTGGAGAGATCTTTAAGATTTAAAAAAAGTATACTGAAATGTTCTTCCCAAGTTAGCTGCTCAATTGTGCGTATTGCTGTTATACATTGTTTATGTGTTCAGTGTTCCAATATGCATGAATAATGCCTTTAAAATGTTGAGTTATTGAGAGATAAAGACAACTTTTCTTCTTCTTCTTCTTCTAGTAAGTACTGTATAATGGTTGTGTTCCCTGTATCTATTAGAAAAAGATTTACTTCATGTTTATCTGGGCAATTACATCTAAATTGGAAGCAATACAAGAAAAGAGTATTTCATGACAAAAAGCAAAAGCAAAGCATTAGCTTTGTGTTGATGGGAGACATACCATCTCTCACCCAATTGTATCTTTTTTAAAGAAAGAGCCTATATTTTTATTATTCTTAAAAGATGTCCATAAAAAGAAAAGAAGAGAAAGATTCAGTTGCATTTATTTAGAGAAGTGAAAAAAATAGTACAAAGTTCATTGAGGCATCGGAAGAGAGAACTAGTGATATAAATATAATATAATATAATATAATAAATAGTGAGCAAGATTTGTGGGTGGACGTTCTTCTGTAATGCCCATTGAGATTTCACAATTTTTCATTTCATTTTTTAAAATCAGAGCTACATGGGGGGAAGTATTACATCTGAAAAGATCACAAGATGGTAAATGCAGAACAAAAGTAAGGGGTTTACCAACAGGTTGTAAGAGACAGCTATGCTCCTATTTCCTTATCCAAGTAGTAGTCTAGCAGCAAGAACCAATCAGAGAAATATTTTTGTAGTTTTTATTTTTACCTTTGGAAAAGCAATGCAGAAGCAATACATCGCTACAATGCTCTGTTCTTTCAACTGAGGAAGTTTAATATCAGGAAAGTATTATAAACTTATCTTTCTTCAGTTCAATTAATTATTTCTACATATTAAGAATGGGTTTAATAAACACCTTCATTCTACCATGGCAGATGGATAGACATTCTGGTTATAGTATGGTCTGACTAAAATCTAGTGGCCTTTTAATACAGTTAACACCCCCCCCCCAAAAAAACTTTTAAAAATAATGTTTTCCTCCATTAAATTAATGAAGTGAAATGCCTGAAGCATGTATTCCAGGTCGTTCTTTGAACTGTGTTTTTACAAAGCTTGCAGATAAGTGTAGACATAACTGTGCCCTACAAATGTCAGAAGAGAAGAAAACTGGTGGTGGGGGGGGGGGGGAAAATATGTGACCCTCTTTCCCCCATAATTTAAAAATCCTATTATTAATAATAAACATTGCCATGCACACTTAAAACTAACATTAAAATGAACTTCTTCTGGTTTTGTTCTTTCCAAAAAGCCTACTGAGATGTCTACTCTTAAAACTGCAGTCAGCATGTTGAATGAATAGGTGAAAGCAGAGTGGAAGGAGTGGGTATATTAAGGTAATGAACTTTTTTAAAAAGAGAGAGGGGGGGATAGAGAGAGACGATCTTCAGAGTCTGATGTCTTCAAAAGGGACTGTTCAGGGGATTTTTATTTTTTATTTTTTTTAAAAAAAAGAGTTTTCATTTAAAATTCTGTACTTTTCCAAAGTCTTCCCAAAGATTTGCTCATGTTTCTACCCCTTTGGGGTCATTCAGACATCTGGGTTTTTTAGCACGACAATGAGAATCATCTCACTTACACATTCCAGGTTTGTTATTCAAATTATGGAACCGCATCGATGCACATCTCTGCAAGTTCAGTTGCTTACAAGTGCAAACATTTGAATAAAGATGGAGTCAATGATGTGAATGCATTTGGAATATGTTCAAGAAATGCAACATTTTATTCTAGGTCTATTCTGGTCTATTCACATTGGGTTATTCACACTACCAACAATTTGGATCTTTTTTAAAAACTCAGGGAAAGAACTGATATCAATTATCCTGGGTTAAGTAGGGGTTTTGGCAGCCCTCTCCCCCAAAAAGTTAATTGGGTGCATTAGGGATGTGTGTGAACAACAGATATTCAACCTGGATTCATCCTGGATTATATTCACAGTGTGACTAACCCCCTAGTTTCTATTTCCAATGTAAAATGACCCTGCGTGTTAGCAGGCTGGAAAGCCCAGCCCCAGAAATTTAGAGCCCAGGTCACCTTTGGTGGCTTGTACACAAACTGGTTTGTCCCATAATATATAGGTTTTCAGCCATGACAGTTGGGTAGTGAGGAGTTACAAGTAAGATAGTCAACTGTAGTAAGTTATTTGTTTGGTAGTGTGAGAAGAATGACATTACATTTCAAAAGTAAAGCAATTAAGTGGAAACAATAGCATTTTTCTGATGCAGTCTGTAATATTTTATCACCATTTTCTAGTTATTTTAAATAACTAGATAGAAAAGACTCACTTGGATGGAATTTTTCAAGTTTTATGCCATGCTCATATCAAAGCTAAGACTTTTTTTTAGAAATGAAAAGCAATCAAAAGACATAAGCAATGTAATGCACAACACAATGAACAACCTTTAAAATATCTATAATGAGTAACAGCAAAAAATAAACAAACCACCAACCTCTTTTAAAAACATTCTAACAGGTATTGGGCATGAATATCTCTTTTTTTAAATACAGCTGCCAGAATGCCCCAGCTGGCATGGCAACAGACCTTGCAGGCTGGAGGATTCTAGGAGTTATAAAAAAAGGAATTTTTCCAAACTCCAATCACAACCAAGAGTTCCTAGCAGTAACAGTCAAAAGTACCAATTCTTTCATTCCCTCCCTAATGGACTTTCTGTTCAAAGGAAAGGAAAGAAAGAAAGAAAGAAAGAAAGAAAGAAAGAAAGCAAGCAATGGGAAAATATGAGAGTTACAAAGAGAGCACCATATAATCAGGATTTCCTGTAAAATTCCATGAATGAGCCAAGGTGATTACCAAACAGAATTTTCATCCAGAAGGATCTTCCACATAAGATAGCTTCCTGAACTCTTATGTTCCATCTATTTTCCACAAGTATTACAGGAAGAGAGAGGAAGAACAAATGTTGAGATGGTGCTTTTTAAAAATATTTCAGCAAGAATGATTCGGAGAAGTTGAGGGAGAGAAGTGATAATTAAATTTACCCTATAATATTATAATATAATATAATAATTTATAATATAAACTCTTAGAAAGAAATGGAAAACTGTCTTGCAGTCATCAGCATGGGAAAGGCAATCATCAGCACTGAATTGCCCATAGTATTTGTGGTTCATAGACACGTATGGCCCACTGTCAACATCACCAATACCAACACCACCATCACTTTTCTACCTTGTCTTACACAAACAGTTCTAGACCTTTCCTACCAATAGCCAAAGAGAGAAACAGATGACAGAGGGTAGAAAACATGATAATTTGAGCCTCACTTCAGTTTCCATGGAAACAGCATTTATAGCATTTCTGTTTTATTGGTAAGGGGGAAAGGTTATAAATAATGAAGGCTCTAATGTTGTTTCCTTTGGTCTTGTTCAACTGCTGCAGGCATCAAGACAGATGAAGTCTAGCAATGGGAGGCAGCTGCTGTAAGAGCACAGTTTAGTACAGTCGATACTTTATTAGCAGGAAGCCAATATTGCCATTAAGGCTTCATTATGAGATACTGCCAAGCCACCTTTTATTAATAAACGGAGCCACTAAAGGGCTAACCTATTTTTGAAATGACTGCCAATGCTATGCATAGACCCTTCTCTAATTAAATAACTCCACAACAATTTGGGGATCCATCTCTTTTTTATTATTATTATTCCCTCTCCTGTCTCAACCCACCACCCACACATTCTGGTTTTAATAAAACTACCAAGAATATCATTAGGACTTTCAGGCATCTGAACATCCCTCTCATGCAAATTGTGTAGGCATTATACAGAATAACTCAGTTGCATCTGCTCTGCAGAATCTCTCATTCTTCATACTTTTCCTGAAGAATGGCTTGTTTGTTTGTCAAGAGGAAGCAGAAACAAGCAATAGGATATATTTGAGAATTGCTTCTTTCTTTTCTTCCCTGGTGTATTGCTCAGTACTGTGAGCTCATCCCTCAGGTCTGTTACATGGTCTACTACATGTTCCAGCCTTACTGGGGGGGGGGGGGGGGGGGGGGGAAGAGCTCCAACAACTCAGAGAAAACTAGGCATTGCAGTTAGAGTTTTTTAAAATTATTTTATTTCTCCAAAACAAATACTGTTGACCCTCCATATCCACAGATTCTTTATCCACTCATTCAACCATCCCCAGCTTGAAAATATTAAAAAATAAATTCCAAAAAGCAAACCTTGATTTTGTCATATTATATAAGGGACACCATTTTACTACACCATTGTATTTAATGGGACTTGAGCATGTACAGATTTAGGTCTCCATGGGGGGTCCTGGAACCAAAACCCAGAAGATACCAAGAGCTCACTGTATAAGCCAGTCTTCAAAAACTGACCACAGGTATAATAAATGCAGCCAGAGTTTTTGTAGTTGCTGTGTGCTCTCAGGTTGTTTCCAACTCACAGTGACCTTATCATGAGATTTTCTTGGCAAGATTTGTTCAGAGGAGGTTTGCCATTGCCTTTCCCTGAGAGTGAGAGCATATGACTTGCCCAAGGTCAAGCAGTGGGTTTCATGACTGAGCTGGGAATCAAACTCTAGTCTCCATAGTCTCAGCCCAATACTCAAACCACTAGACCACATTGGCAGCCTGAGTAGTTCATGATAAATATTGCATGTTAAGGTATCTACCGGTACCAACAATGAATGAATGCCAGATTAAATATAGGGACAGAATGTGACTGCTAAAATTAAAAACACACAGAAACAGAGTAGACCCTTTGCATCCATTAGCTTAATCTGCATGCTGACTCATCCTTCAACAATTGATTGAATGGGTCTACTCTAGTTGGACTACACCAGGATGCTAGCCTTTGTGTTATATTGCATTAGCAATATGGTGCTTTTGCACTTTAAGAATTTTTTAAAAAATAAAATTCAGAGAGTGCAACATTTGCCTTTCAGATCATAGGACCAACTCAGCAAACCATGCCCTGGTTTAAAACCTAAACAAAACAAAACATTGGGAGAACGCTAGTGCAGATTCAAGAAATCACTACAAAAAGCCCCCAGGAGAATACAACAGACGAATTACAGAAGCAACAACAATGGGCAAAACCCATGGCTGTTTAAACCAACCTGGAAGAGCTCTTCAGCTCCATTCTTTTACCTACTTATATGCAAGTAAATCTCACTGAACTCACCAGGACTTATCTCAGATTAGACAAGGTTAGGGAGCTCTGTTAAGATCATACCATTTGCTGTATGTACTGTCAGGATTGCTCTGGAAGATCTAAAGAATCTTTTGTAATTTTATAAATATTTACTCAAAAGTAAATCCTATGGTTCTGTTTTCTTCTTGAGTCATATTCTTATTTTTGATAAGAGTAATTCATGATCTGTACCACAGTCGGTGCCTGGTTTAGCCTTGGCCACCAGTATAGAGCTCCACCATCTTTTACTTCCAACTATATAATTTATTTGATTTTTGTGTTGCACATCTGGTGATGTCCATGTGTGCAGCCTTCTTTCTGTTTGTATGAAAAAATGTGTTTGCAATGAATAGGTTGTTGGCTTCATAAAAATCTATGAGACACTCACCTACTTTGTTTCTTTTGCCTAATCCAAATCTGCCCATTTTTTAAATTTTTCTCTGTTTCTAATTTTTGCATTCCAATCTCCAATTATCAGCTTGACATACTGTGTTGGTGTGCTGTCAATTTCTTTCTCTACTCCTTCATAGAATCTATCAATTCTTCCTGTTATGCCTCTGTGGTTGATGCATATACTTGAATTATGATGATAATTCTATGGTCAGGGACATAATAAAAGAAGAATGCAGACAGAACCTTTAAATAAACAAAAAGTAATAGAGAAAAGCACTGATGACAGAAAAAATACTACAAGCAATAAAGAAAAGAAGAGAAGAAAAACAAAAGGGAGACAGGAACAAACGTAGAATTATGAATGCAGAAATACAATGGCTTGTGCAGAAAGAAAAAGAAAATTACTACAATGACCAATGCAGAGAAATAGAAGACAACAACAAAAAGGGAAGAGCAAGAGATCTATTTCACCATATCCAGGAAATCAAAGAAAAATTCAAACCAAGGACTGGGATGCTCTATGACAATAAAAAATAACATAATTCAAGACCAGAAAGGAATAAAAAGACATTGGAAGCAATACACAGAAGAATTATACAAAAGAGATGACAAAATGAAAGACACATGGAGCAAAGAGCCATATGAAGATGAACCCCAAATTGTAAAAAGTGAGGTGGAAACTGCAATAAGAGAAATAGCGAAAACCAAATTATCCTGAACAGATGATATTCCAACTGATTGCTGCAAACCACATTGACAGAGACAACTCTAGTGCTAACCAACATATGTCAACAGATATGGAAAACAAAACAATGGCCAACAGATTGGAAGCAATCAATATACTTTGCCATCCACAAAATGGAGACACAAGAGACTGCAGCAACTATAGGACCATAGCACTGATCTCCCATACAAGCAAAATTGTGCTCAAAATTCTGCAACATAGACCCCAACCATACATGGAGAGAGAAATCCCGGAGGTCCAAGTAGGCTTCAAGAAAGGAAGAGGCACTAGGGACTACATTGCAAGCATACAATGGCTAATGGAGTGCACCAGGGAGTCCAAAAGAAAATCAGCATGTGCTTTATAGACTATAGCAAAACCTTTGACTGCATATATCATGAAAGGCTATGGAACACCCTTAAAGACATGGGAGTGCCAACACATCTGATAGTCCAGATGAGGAATCTGTACTCAGAACAGAACACAGAGAAACAGAATGGTTCCCAAATGGTAAAGGAGTTAGACAAAGCTGCATCCTTTCACCCTATCTGTTCAACTTGTATGCAGAACATATTATAAGAAAAGCAGGCTTGGACACAGAAGAAGGAGTTAAAATAAGAGGAAGGAATATCAACAATCTAAGATATGCAGATGATACCATAATACTAGCAGAAAACCTCAAAGACATGGACAACTACTAAGGAAAATTAAGAAAGAAAGTGCAAAGGCAGGCTTAATGCTGAACATAAAGAAAACAAAAATAATGACCACTGAGGACCTTCACAAGTTCAACTTAGACAATGAAGAAATAGAAATAGTAAAAGAATTCCCATACCTGTGATCAAACATTGATAGAAATGGGGATTGCAGTCAGGAAATCAGAAGAAGATTAAGACTGGGGAAGGCAGCCATGAAACAACTAGAAAAGATTCTAAAATGCAAAGATATACAGCTCAGCACAAAAGTTAGAATCATACAAGCCATCGTAATCTCTATTACCAAATATGGATGTGAGAGCTGGACTGTTAAGAAAGATGATAGGAAGAAAATCAATTCCTTTGAGATCTGTTGCTGGAGAAGAGTGTTGAGTATCCTATGGACAGCTAAAAGTACCAACAAATGGGCCCTAGAGCAGATCAAACTGGAAACCTCCCTGGAAGCCAAGATGACCAAACTGAGGCTGTCATATTTTGGACACATAATAAGAAGGAAGGACTCATTAAAAAAGACAATAATGCTGGGAAAGGTGGAAGGAAATAGAAAGAGAGGAAGGCCACACGCCAGATGGATGGACTCTATTAAGGAGGTCATGGGTATGAAGGGGTTGCAGGAATTAAACAGAGCATTGGAGCACAGAGGGTCTTGGAGATGTCTCATCCATAGGGTCGCCATGAGTCAAGAATGGCTCAAATGCAATTAAAAACAATAACAAAATCCTATGGCAGTCAATACGCTTCTCCACAGTTCAGTGTATCCAAGATTATCCTGTAGGCTCAATAAAAGATCATCCTAGCCCAATTTCAGCAGTTGATTGATATGCAACCTCATTTGAAATTTGAGTCATGTATCACTTGTACATGAATAATGGCATCACATGTATCTTATACTACTGTTCATTAAATTCTAAGTGGAGCACTATGAATTTTCAAGCATATTGCTATTAAAGGAACATCTGAGAAATACCAAGATCTCATAAAGGCAATTAGCTTCATAGATAGCCATCTGTATTTTATGCTCTTCTAATGCTTGCTTAATTTTACAACAGCAATGGGGAGTAGTGTAAGAAATTGGGAGGGGCTGCAATAGAGTGGAGTCCAAATAAGAAAGAAAGAAAGAAAGAAAGAAAGAAAGAAAGAAAAGCCTGAAAGAGATGCTTTAAAAATGAAATTTATTGATCACATTTCATGTACTTAATATATTTCAACAATTCATCTTCATTAGGAATGCTCTGTTGGGACTCCTCCATTTTATTATCTTTTTAGCTGTGTCACTGGTGGACATTATATCTTTGGGAACAGCAAGAGAAACATTTTTCAAGCAGCAAGAAGCCAACAATTCGTAAATAATGGACTGCAGGGGACAAGAGTATGATAAAACTATGGCTGTGTCCACACTGAAAAATTAAGCAGTTTGACAATGCTTTAACTGATGGCATAATGCTATGGAGTTCAGAGAATTGTAGTTTGTTGTGGCACTAGAGCTCTCTGATAGAAAAGGCTAAATGTCTCACAATACTACAGTTCCTAGAATTCTATAGCATTGAGCCATGGCATCTAAAGTGGAGTCAAAGTGGATTATTTCTGCAGTGTGGATGCAGCCTAAGGCAGCGTTTGGAAAAGTTGCTTTTGAACTACAACTCCAAGAATCCCTCAGCTTGAGGAATCTGGGGCTACAGATAAAATGTAACTTTTCCACATTCTTGCTCTAGGTTATGCAGGCTGTCTCAAAAATACTACTAATTGTTATGAATTAATATTGAAGAGATCTTAAGTCTGTTGTGGATAAAATTATGCTAGGGAACATAATACATGTGCAAAGAAACATTCTTTTTTTACCCAAGCAGATGGCTATTTCTCTTCTGGGAAAGTTCACATAAAATGTATCCATGTTTAATCTATTCCTGGAAGATTTCAGCTGTCTAGATTTACCTTGAGTGGTAAGTTATAACCTATTGCAATGTAAGTCATTAATTTTAGAAAAAATATAAAGGGAGAACTACCATGAGAAGATGAGTGGATTTTGACCATGGTATAGACTAGAATGGGAGGAATGCCTGTTCCATAAGAGAACCTATACTCATTTCATAATCGTAGCTATTAGCCTGGGAGATAAATCCACATTTCTGAACAGCAACAAAGCAAAATAAGCATTGATATTCATGGTGGCATCTTTGTCAATACCCACAAATACAATTTCTCTCTACTTAAACATTTTTGTCCTTTTCCACAGAAAATGGAAGCATTACAAACCCTTTTTTCCCCCTGAAGATATGAACAGAACTATACATAAACACTAGGAAAATATTCATGAGAAGTCCCTATATGTGTTGCTACCCATCACCTAAAGCAATGACACCCAGCTAGAAAGTTCTTTCATGCTTCTGTTCACTTATATCCAGTAAGCAAATGGAAATGTAATAACAGTTCATTTTTCTTCAGATAGGCCTTAAACAATCCCTTGAATGCCTGTATGTTTATCAACAGATGTTATTGTTAAGCAACATGTTTAAGTTTATGTATTTTGAAACAGAGTTGCCTGGTAGAAAAAAAGCAGAGGATTCATTTTCTCACAAGTGTGAGACCAATACATAATGTTTCCTTTGTCACCACAGGCTGAAAAAATGGGCCTGCTCCATTTCAGAAACGCGTGCTGGTAATGCATGTGGCTGAAATGGCAGGAAAATGGCCCGAGCAAAATAAATCCTAGATTGTTCCAGTTCAAGCCAGGAAGAATGAACAATCGCATCAGCTTGCAGACTGTGAGCTGATGCAGAAATGCAAGGAGGAGCCAGGTGGCTGCCGGCATCATTGCTAGCCATAATTTATTTTGTTGCTCTTTGCAAATCAGTCATACAAATGTATGAGTGGTCAGCTGCACTATCAACCCATCACACACCCTGTAAATGACAACATGACAACAAACACATCATATTACCAATAACATGGATTTAATAAAAACAGTTAACAAACTGCCCAGTCCATATGGGTGGATGTCATGGTTGGACAGGTGTGTGCTGTGCCAATGTTTTAGCACAGCTAAAAACATAATAAAATGGGTTAACTTCCATGACAACATTCTATGAAATCCTGGGTTGTGCTGTTTGGTGAAGCACTAGAGCTTTCTAGCTAAGAATGCTAAATACTTCTTCCTAAACTACAAATCCCAGCATTCCATAGGATGCAGCCATGACAGTTAAAGTGGAATCATACTTCTAAAGTTGTATCGTAGGAAAGGACTGAGCAATAATTGTTGTTTCACCTATTATTCTGTTATTGATTTTGAGGCAGACACTAAATCCAGTCATTAGTACCAACTGAAGTAGATCCATTGATTCGATGGAATTTACATAAATGTTGTCTAGCCAAGTTCCCATTGATCTAATGAATGTATTCTAGTTCAGGACTAACAAGTGAATTAGGTTGTTAATGATGTTCATACAACCACTTGTTCTTTCTGCACTCGTTTTTCAGATCCTGCCATTAGTTTGCTCTATTCCAGGAATTCTTTGATAATATACCTCTCATTAGCTGCTTACAGCTGTAATGTGCTAATTGCTAACCCTGAAAGGAGTCTTTCCCTAAGCAGTGAAGATTAAAGAACTACTTTGTTCAATATTCCAAGGAACACTGTACATCTTATTTTTCTTTAGATGAAAAACTAATTTCATTTTGACAGAACGACGACAGAAAACGTTGTGTTAAGGGGGATGGAACCTAACTGTGTTCAATTTTTTTTTCATTTTGACTCAGTTCATTCATAATATGCATGAAAAGAGGTATAAATCTTCCTTAGCATAGCACTGAAATATTCTGTCCTAATACTCTCAGATTGTTACACCTATTAATTTTCTTCAGCTGGAATTGGAAGAGGATACCATCTTTTCTATTCCCTCAAGCAGCACAATGTCTTAGGATGGCCTTAGAGAGATATTCATTCTGCTTTCAGGGTAAGCAGATGAAGTTTTGCAGGTAAACTCCATGAAGAAATTCACCATTGCAATCAATCATATAACCCAGTCATACTGACACTCTTTTTCCATAGAGTCTGCAGAAACTGGGTTCCAAAGAAACTTTGTTCATGATAATTCAGTACAAAATACACACCAGAAAAAAAAATACACAACAGGGGGGAAAAAAGAGAGCCTGCATTCAAACAAAATGAAACAGAATACCAGCAGGAAGTAAAGCAGTAATGGCACACCGTGTATGTGTGCCTCTGGTGGGTTACTTTGGCACACAACCAGGCCAGTTCTCATACACTATACAATTAAGGCTTTATATTCCATCTTAACTGTCGTGGCAACATCCTATGGAAATCTGAGGTTTGCAATTTAGGGAGATATTTAAATACCCTGAGGGCCAGCGTGGCACAGTGTTTTGAGCACTGGACTATGACTGTGGAGACCATGGTTCGATTCCCTGCTTGAAACCCACTGGTTGACCTTGGGAAAGTCACATGCTCACAGCCTCAGGTGAAGGCAATGGCAAACCTCCTTTGAACAAATTTTGCCAAAAAAACTACATGATAGATTTGCCTCAGGGTCATTGTAAGTCAGAAATGACTTGAAGGCACATAACAACTACAAAAATTAAATACCCTAAAAGCACTAGATCCCACCTGATCTTGGAATCTAAGCAGGGGCAGCCCTGGTTAGTACTTGGATGGGAGTTATCAATTAATAGCCAGGTTCCTGTAGGCTATATTTCAGAGGAAGGAATTGGCAAAACCACCTCTGAGGATTCCTTGCCTAAGAATATCCTATGGAATTCATGGGGTCACCATAAGCCAACAGGCAATTTGAAGGCACATATACACACACATTTAAAATTCTCAGGCAGTACAGCCTAGATCCCATAGGAAACCCAAGGATTCCATAGGATGTTTCCATGGCAGATGAATTGAAGTATAGTGTGATACTCCATTTCAAATGCAGGTCTGTAAGAAACTTGGTAGGAAAAACAGAACTCTAAACTCTACTTTCAGCTTGAGACAACTGGTCTGTTTGAGATAAGGCATGGAGGCATAGCAGTAGCAACACAGAAGGGAAAGAAAGATCTCTTGACAGGAAATGCAAATGCAGAAGATGCTTTGTTTTAAATAGACACTTGGCAGCTTGTTCTATTTCTGTTCATTTGTAGTATTTTAATTTATTTTTCTTCTTTCCAATTCTTTTCTGGCCCAACTGATTCAACCTGTGAAGGAAGACTGAAGGCTTGCCAATCATATAATGTTTACCTTGTGCTGCCTCATGATGTGATATAATGTGACATATTGCATGCACTGCAGTCATATCTGATGTCTTAAAATAACTTAAATGGGATGCATCATGACATGAAATAATAGGAAGTGATGCATTGCAAATTAATATCTTAAAAAGCAGCAACAGCAGCAGCAGATGTCTAGGCAGTGCCTTCTTTAATAATGTTTGTATGTCTGGTGGAGAAATTTACTTTTCCTGACCTCAATAGAAATGACATGTTGATCCCCTAAATGTAAATTGGAATTTGGAAAATCTGCTTCAGATCTATTACTACGAAGTTTTCAAGAAATGAAGTAGATTTTTTTGCAAGGCAAGTCTCCAAATAAAATTGCATGAACATATTCCTTCATTTGTTATCTGTTGCTTTTATGTAATTTATTGACTATTTCTAAACTGACTGTTGTTTTGTGCTGTCAGGTCATTTCTGACTTATGCTGATCCTAAGGCAACCCTATCATGGGACTGTCTTTGCAAGATTTGTTCAGAGGGTGTTTGCCTTTGACTTCACCTGTGGCTGAGAGAGTGTAACTTGACCAAGGACACCCAGTGGGTTGCCATGGCTGAGCAGGGATTTGAACCTTGTTCTCCAGAATTGTAGTCCAATATTCAAATCACTGCAACATGCTGGCTTTCATCAAATAAACTTTGCAGAAGTATTGAAGGGAAATTTACATAAAGACATGTTCCAAGCAGTGTCGCTTTCTGTAATGGTGCTGTTGTGATCCTACCTATGGCAATTCTACTCGGGTATTTTGTTATTTCATTTAGAATTGCACCCAAAACACCAATGGTTACTTCGGGACACATATTTTTTTCCTATTCCCAGAAAAACTGAATCTTAGTTTGTAGGATCTGATATTCTTTTCCCTCTCTTTGTCTTCAGTTCTTCCATCCCCTGGGATTGCCAAATCTGCAGTCTAAGCCACATCCACAGTTTCTCTCAGCCACAGTTATGTCTGGCATATTGTGTTCTAATTGTTTATCACTTTCAATCTTGCTTCATCATTTCCAACAACTCTTTCAATCTTATGTTTCCGCCAGTTCTTTGCAGATTGTAGATCACATTTTTTGCACACATTCCATTTGCAATCATCATCATCATCATCATCATCATCCCTTTTATATACGTCCGACCTTTCCTCTAGAATTAAACTGGCTTGGATAACATTTTTATCCAAATAACAGCATGGATAAAAACATATAAAACCTTTTAAATGATTCAAAAGTATTAAAAAGTAGCAAATTGTTAAGTAGTTAGTTTATTATTAATGTATTTTTTCTGCCAGGGATGGGGGCAGGCCTTTCCCGACTAGATTTCCTGGCCTTAGGAGTCAGCCTATTTTCTCTTCTCCAACTCTGCCGTAGCTGCTGCTGCTGTCCTTTTATTGTTGCTCTGGCAAGATTATTCTAAATATATTTAATGTATTGCTATGTTTTAATGTATAATTTGTTTAATACTTTCTTAAGGGGTGGGTGGGTTTTGGGGTTTGGGATGTGTGTTATATTTATATTTGTATGACAATTTTAATGTGTAAGCCACCTGATTGCTTGGCAGAGGGGCGGGATATAAATTATTATTATTATTATTATTATTATTATTATTATTATTATTATTATTTGTGGGAAGTTTTGGCACCCTGTCCAAAAGACTGTTCCCCCAAGTGCTTGTGTTTCCTTTTCATGCAAAGCCTAATCCATAAACTAGTTAGGTTCTGTTATAAAGATTACCATGTTCACAATCAGAAAGACCATGTTCTTCCTGGGCATTAAATATAAAATCTAAAGCTAAAATAAAATTCATTTTAAAAGAAACTTACCATTTAAGAATATTTTTAGAATTGAGATGCAGTTCAAGTACACTTTTCTGGAAGTAGGCCATATTAAGATCAATTGGACTTTCTTCTGAGTTGAGATGTTTGCACCTTTTAGAACACATACCAAGTCCCAAAATTCAACTTAAACTGAAAATATCCAAGCTCAATGGCTAAAAGTTTATAATACATATCACACTTTTTTGATCCTTGGATAAATGAATTTGAAAACTGGCTTCCTAAAGCAATCACAGTTTCTACCAAGCTGCCAAAAAGTATGACACCTGTAGTGACTTGATGATAGCAGTCTAAATACCCAGAGAACAAACTGATCTGAGCCTAATGTACATAGATCTCTTCTGACAGTGTGTGATGGCATATTTACACCTTTCTGTCTCAGCAGACAGGGAGCTACTGAGTCCAAATCAAAGGCGATGGGTTTAAGGCTGTCACGTTTTGTTGAGTCGTTGGCATGTCTTGAGTACCAATACTGACATGCTTCAGTGTTGAAGCATTCCAATTGCAAATTGTTGTGATAGTTCAGACAGTTTGTGAACATTGACGTGACTGCACTTTATCCGGAAATGTTTTCTGGCATGTGGAGGAGGAAAGTGCAATGAGACAGGAAGTCTCAGGAAAAGAAATCTGTCTGAGACAGTTTGTCTATCTGCATGCTTTAGAGACAGTTGTATAACTAGCTTTTAGCTACTCCAGCAAAGCATCAGTAAACCCAAGGCTAATAGACATCCTTAGATATTTGGCCAAATATGAAATTCAGGTATCTGAAAAGACCACAGATGAATTACTCAGAAGTAATTACAGTAATTCTCTTCAAAGAAAAGGGTCTGACGACTACAAACCAACAGTCAGCTCCTAGGAACCTACTTCACTGATATTGCAGCACAGTGAGTAACTTTGGCCAAATGTCAAACCACAGGCAGCTCATGAACCTCACCATTTCAGGATAAGGCATATTCCCTGCTTGGTCTATGAAGTGCCACTGTGGCAACCTTCAATGGTTTTTGATGATCATTAGGATGCACTGGATTAACAATGTGTCATAGTCCACAAAGTAATATAGAGAGGAGTGGTAGGGACCAAGGAAACAGGCAACTGAAGCAGGTCCTGATTCCATATTTCTGCTCCAGGACCCTCTATGGATTGCTAAAAATCATTCTGGTTTTGAAAAACAGTGGGTTTACTCCCCTTAAACAGGTCAAAGGAACTGTAACCTACTTAAAAGATGAATTGTCATTCCCGAGGGCTGTTTTTTGGAGTGGGAGAGTGCCTTCAAGTCACCTGTTGACTTATGGTAACCCATGAATTTCATAGAGTTTTCTTAGGCAAGAAATTCTCACTCAGAGATAGGTTTGCCAGTTCCTTCCTCTGAAACTGAGTCAACAGCTGGGGACCAGAAAAAAGGCATTCTAAGAAGTCTGAAATGGTTATATGCCACACACAAAAAAACAGTCTTGAGGAGCTACAATTTGCCGACTACTGAAATATACTATGAAGCCTTCCTTAAAAGATGGGTTAAAACAACAGAGTCTTGGGACACACTGATGTGCTTTATTTGGCATAAGGTTTCATGAACTATAATATATTTAACCAGGTGGACTGAGCTGTAGACCATAAATGCTTATGCAAAAGAAAATGTGTTAGTCTTTTAGGTGTCACATTGTTGTTTTTGTTACAACATTGCTGTTCCCCATAATTTTTACATATTGGTTCTATTCACATATTGGTTTTGTGGTGATCTTTAGATAACTGAAGATGGCTATATCACCTTCTTTCTTCACCTGAACAAATTGACATGTGCTTAGGCATAATTACAGGCTGGTCAGTCTTCTCACTATATTTACTGAATAAACAATGAATTTCCTTCTTAACCCTATGTTCTGATGCATAACACCAAGCACACTTTGGTATTCCACACATCGTACTGAGAATATCAACAGCTCTCCATTTTATTTTCTAGACAGTTCATTTATACCAAGAGGCTTTGTGTCTGTGGCTAGTAAATACCACTTGATCTCATAATCAGTAAATGGGAGCATAACAAATTTTTTGAAAACCTCTTGAAACTAGGAGAAGCAAGCATAATACGGAAGTCTTACTTCTAGCAGTTAGACCAGGGTCACAGGAAATGAGGAAATTATTATTTCCTTCCAGTTTAGCCAAATCCAGAGCAGCTTTTTTAGCTCTTCTCTTTCTTATATGTATGAGTGAAATAAGCTTGTTTCCAAAACTCCTTTATCAAAACTTTCCATTAAAATTGTCCACATATGTTGGATATTCTTCTAATAACTCTTCATATGGAAATCCATGGAGGAAAGGGTAATCAATGTCTACTCATAATGATTAATATACATTATTACCTGTAGACTCACAGGCCCTATGCACTCAGTGCAAGTTACTGAGCTGGGGCGGAGCTGCTCCTTTTGTCTTTGTGTGAGAAAACAGCCAAATACACCTAGGCATACCCCCAAAGTAAATCAGCACTTAGGGAGATAGAGCTGCAGCCATGGGTCCTCTGGCTAGTCATGCACATGCAGGTTAGGGACATGACATAAGGAGGTATCCTTCTGAAACATCCTCTAGAATACATTTTCTGGCATAACCAGGAGTACACAGTGGATGGCACCATGAAAATGCTCGCCAATAGGAGCTATCCAAGGTGCTAAATGTTTTACCCTCACCAAGATAGGTTCAGCACCTTTTACAGTCCACACCAGTCATATCTGCCACTGACTTTTGGTATGCCCCACTGGCTATTGGTATGCCCAGCAGGGCTCTTCTTGGAAGTTTTTGGTGACAGTGACAGCAGTGGATAGCTTGCCACTAGTAATTTTCCTTTCACAAATTCTCTCCATGTTGATTTACATGATGTCCTTGCCTGTCAACTGAAGAATCTTGGTGTGGGTTATGTATAGTCAGCCAATATGGGGCACTCTTAAGCTTCATTGTAAACTATTGTGGTCTCAAACAAAAATGTTCAATACACTCTTCTGTATTTCACATTTCTGATGTCTTTTTAATAGACCTGGATGCAAAGGCATTTGGCATCTGCCAGCATTTGATAACAAATATGCAAATCTAATCCACACTGGAGACCTTATGAGTCTTTGTTAATTAAACTAGAGAGATCAACAAATCTAAAGCATTCACATCTTTAAATTAATATTTCATTTCTTTCAAAAAAATGAAATTCAAAATTTATAAATCAGAATTTGAAAAGGTCATCTTGAATATTTCATCAATTTAGAATATTTATCAATATAAAATTCAGCTGCATATAGACATACAAACACACCTACTATTTAGTCTAACCCCAGTCAGAAAGCTGGCCTGTCCTACCATGGCTGGTGTCCACCTCAGGTAGCTCATTTTGAGTGTCATGAAAGAACAGCAAGTTGTTAGTTGTTTAATTTGTTATTATTATATTTTACTGTTAAGGAGCAGAATGTGGGAACTGCTGTGTCGGATGCTAAAATAAATTGTCTGCCCTAGTCCTTGAAAGAGCAGAAGAGTGCCATTTGGCGTTGTACTTCAGGCAGCAGCATATCTTGGGCTGACCCTGCTGGCTGTAATTCATGTCAGAAGCTAGAAAAAGCAAAACTGCCCATTAGGAGTAGTAGCCAGTATTGTTTACTCTCACACCTGGCTATTAAAAAGTTTGTTGTTGTTGTTTTTAAGGATACAGAGGATTGATTTACATTACAGAACAGCATGCCTTTAAAACTAGTTCAAGAATAAAACTTTCTATAATCACAAAATTGTGAGGAAATAAGTGGCAGCTTACTTTCTACTTGCAGTTAGCACCTTGCATTGTATTCCTCTACAGAAAGCAAAATGACCTTTTGCCAAAATTTTAAACCTGTGGTTGTTGTTGTTAACTATCCTCAAGTCGACCTCGACTCATGGTGATCCTGTGGATGAGGCATCTCCAAGATCCCCTATCCTCTACTGCTCTGCTTAGGTTCTGCAAATTCAGTCCCATGTGTCTATCCATCTGGCATATGGTCTTCCCCCTTTCTACTATCTTCTACCTTTCCTGGCATTATTGTCATTTCTAATGAGTCCTTTCTTCTATTGATGTGATCAAAGTACGACAATCTCACTCTGATCATCTTGGCTTCCAAGGAGATTTCAGAGTTGATTTGTTCAAGGACCCTTTGTTTGCCTTTTTGGCTGTCCATGGTACCCTTAGCAATCTTCTCCAGCATCACATCTTGAATGAGTCGATTTTGTTCCTATCTACCTTCTTTGCTGTCCAGCTCTCACATCCATACATGCTGATAGGGAATACAATGGGCTTGGATGATTCTAAGTTGCATATCTTTAGGATTTTGTCTAGTTCTCTCCTGTTACCATGCATAAAACCACAGGGTTGCACTCTGCATATTATCTGACACCTATTTGAAATGCTAGTCATTTTAGAAAGGCCCAGTGAGTCAGCTGTGATAGTGCTGAAATTACACAGATGCAGACCTGATTAGTGCCTACCTGGGATTAGATATGTAATGGCCTGGGGCAAAAATATTTGGGGCCGAAAATGTGTTTTCTCCTTTTCTCTCCTCCTTTGAAAATGATGGAAGAGAATGTTAATATTATTAATATTTTTTCCCTTCAAATCATGAATCAGCAGAGAAATCATTGGGAGCTTCTGTGGAAGAGTAGGATAGACATATAGCTATAAATATTAGATTTGAGGTGAAGTTTATTTCAGTTCTTTTAAAAATGTTTTTAAAATCATATGCCTTACCTGCTAAATTTTTATTTTTTTTAAAAAAAATAATTATAATTGTTTCGCTTGTCATATGAAATATTGGGAGTGCTGGGCTTTAACAGGCCCTTTGTCAGAAGTAAATACTGTGTATAATGTGAGATTTTGTTGTCAGACCACCTCTAAGGGGTCTTGCTTTGCAGTTGTTTAGGATCAACCCTCCCTTTATAGCCCAGAGACTTGGGGCTGCTGGCACTGGAAGATGTTAATCAGCCCAGCAGCTGAGCCCAGATGGAATGTAACTAGAATATCAACTGCAATAACCTGGCCCAAGTCTGTATAGATAATGCAATTGGGAAGAAAGAGTGTGCCATTGGAGCGTCACAAAGCTGGGGAAGAAGTCAAATGAAATCATATCGATTGAATGTGATGGGTAGAAAACTAAGTTGGTATAACATTGTTTCAGTGAAATTCTTTCCCTGAGAGGGAAAGCCTGGAAAGATAGTTTGGCCAATACTTTTCTGTAATGCAGTTTTTGTCCTTTGTTTTGTTTATACCCTAATCGTATGAGGGGAAATTTCCCCCACTGTATTGTAGCAGGATTTTCATATCTACTGGGTTTCATGTTGTCTCAGCTGGCAATTTTAGACAGTTTCATCATAATAGCTACTTTAATAGCTTCATGATTATGTAAATGGCAATTTGCAGGAAAGGCTAATATTCTACCTGTTCCACAACCCCAGGACTCAAAATTAAAACAGATATAGATAAACATTCACATTGTTAAAACATACAACTTTAATAATATAACTCAACTATCAAAACAGTTGAAAGCCAATGAAAAGCATATCCATTTTTAACAGACAAAGGAGTTTATCGCACATCCGAAAGAGGCGTCTTACCTCTTCCGGGTTCAATCCTCAATCTGGGATACACCTGGATGTTATCACACATAATTTTCCACCGATTCTGCCACAGTGCCACCAGCCACATCCAGCCTGGATTCATGGAGCACTCAGCCAGCCAATTTTTAAAGTCAAAAAAAGTGCCAGCTCAGCACAGATTCAACCCAGGCTGGATGTGGCTGGCAGCATCGCAGCATAATTGGTAGTGAATTATGTGTGATAACATCCGTGTATATCTCGGATTGAGGACTGAACCCAGAAGAGGTAAGATGCCTCTTTTGGGTGTGCGATAAGCTCCAAAGACAACATAGGACATTAACAGTCCCTTTCCCATAAGCCATTAGTTCCCAAAGGCCTGCTGAAACAACCAATTATATATTTCTTTTTAAAAGGGTTTTACTCCAAAATTCCCACAATTTGGGGATGTGGAGGGCATTACCACCATGCCAGGAGCCTTCTTGCATCCCAAGGGGTAAAAATGAAATTTTGCAATTTCTTTCCAAGAAAAATGGGAGTTTGCCACAAAATGCTCCAAAACGTATTTTAGGGACTCAGGAAAGCTGGAAAACATGTCTCCATGCCCACTATGGGGTGTTTGGGGACAAAACAATTATTTTTAATGTGGGAGCAAGTGCATTGTGGGATGCTGCCTTCCAAGGTCTCCAGGATGGGTAACATGCCTCCCTACTCTTCCCACCCCTGATATAAAGGGTCAAGCCTCTTAAATCTACTGTTCTATAACCTGGGGTGAAGAGTGTAGAGATGCCTTTACAGAGAATTTTCATCCTCCATTTCAGGAGATGAGCAAAGGTAAGTAACAGAATTATCAGTAGAAAGCAGGCAATAATTCTAGTTAGTCACTTGGCGTGTTTTTTAAAGACCTATGATTGCTTGAAAGTTGTTGTTGTTATGTTTATTTATATCCCACCTTTTTCTCAGTTTGAGACCCAGTTTGGTAATCACCAACACTTTGAATTCTGCCTAGAAACAGATGGGACACTGGTAGAGCTGATGCAACAAGGGAGTTGAATGTATGTTTCCTGTGGGCAGCACCAGTTCACAATCTGGCTGCAGCTCTTTGTGCTGAAGTTTCCAAACATAATTTTGGACTAATGAGAGCTAGGGCACTGAGATAAAGGATGAGTCCTTATTTTCCAGTGTTACAGTGGGTCCTCCACACTTGTTGGAGCTAGGGGTGCAGGACCCAAATGAATTTCAGCATGGATAAATGTTAAGCACTACACTTAGGCAGAAAAAATGAAATGCACAGATACAGAATAAGGGACACCTGACTTGACAACAATACATGTGAAAGGGATCTAGGAGTCCTAGTGGACCACAAGTTGAACATGAGTCAAAAGTGTGACTGCTGCAGCTAAAAAAGCCAATGGGATTCTAGGCTACATCAATAGAGGTATAGAGCCTACATCAAGGGAAGTAATAGTACCACTCTATTGCACTTTGATCAGGCCTGACCTGGAATACTGCATCCAATTCTAGAATCACAATTCAAAAAGGATGTTGACAAGTTGGAGTGTGTCAAGAGGAGGGCAACCAAAATGGTGAAGGGTCTGGAAACCATGTCCTATTAGGAGAGACTGGAGCAGGGTATGTTTAGCCTGGAGAAGAGTCAGTTAAGAGGTGATATGATAGCCCTGTTTAAGTATTTGAAGGGATGTCACACTGATAATGAAGCAAGCTTGTTTTCTGCTGCTCCAGAGACACAGAGCAATGGATGCAAGCTACAGGAAAAGAGATTCCACCTCAGCATTAGGAGGACCTTCCTAACAGTAAGAGCTGTTTGACAGTGGAACACACTCCCTTGGAGAGTGGTCGAGTCTCCTTCTATGGGGTTTTTAAAGAGAGGCTGTATGGTCATCTGTTGGGGGTGCTTTGATTGTGTATTCCTGCATGGCAGAAGTTTGGACATGATAGCCCTTGCAGTGTCTTCCAACTCTGTGATTCTATGATTCTGTGAACCCTATGAAAGTAGAAAATGGCAGATTAAAAACCCACTAATTTTTAACCTGAAAGAACTCCTATCTAGGAATCTTTATGTCTTCCACTGCTCTGTCATGAACATCCACTGGAAGCTGAGCATATAATTGTGCTGGATGACCAACAAATGCCTAGAGAAGTGTTTTCTCTATTCAGAATTCATTAAAAAAAACCATATTTTAAAATAAAAAAAATTAGGATAACATGTCTTTAAAAGTCCATTGCGGTCAATTCGTAAAAGCCTGACAGAACAGGAATATTTTTACTTGCTGCTGTAGGAGAACAAGGAGGGAACTATCCTACAGAGGGTGTTCCAAGGGCTGGGAGCAGCCACGAAGAAGGTCCTCTTGCTTGTTCCCAGCAAACAAACCTGAGTAGGTGGTGTGACAAGAGAGAAGGGCCATCCCCGAAAGATCTTAGAGCTCTAACAGGCTCATGTGTGAATTTTGGTCACATTTAGCTATCCAAATTCTGGCTGTAGTGAATTTGTTCTTCTTCCACCCATCCTCGTAGACCTTCTTCTCAGAAAACATCTGGTTAAAGCCCTGACATTTATTGAAGCAAATAATGCCACTGGCAGTGACTGTAGTAGCTGCCACCTTGTGACTTGAATGCTTTGGGTTGAATCCCAAGTTGGCTGTAGTTAGAGTAGAGCTACTGAAATCAATGTGCCTCAGTTAATTGCAACTAACCTCTGGCCCATACATTTTAAAGACTCTGCTCTGAGCAACCATTTCTCAACTTACTGCTTCAATTGTTCTGTCAACTCAAAAAGCTATAGCTTTTTTTTCTCCTGACTTTATTTTCCTGGACCAGTTTCAGACTACACAATTATATTAGTCTGCTACCGCTTGTACAGCCTTGGCTGAATCCTATGAAATTCTCAGATTTGTAGTTTGGTGAGGCACTAGTGCTCTCTGCCTAATCTACAAATCCCAGGATTGCAAAAGATGGTGCTATGGCAGCAAAAGTACACAGTCAGTAAATGATTTGGGGTGCAGCTGTTCACTTTGCCTGTTGTACGTAGGCACACACAGCTACAGTGGGATCACCTAAAAAATGAATTCCATTTTCCCCCAGCTAAAGCATTCTTGCATTGTTTTTATTGCTGTAGCCCAACACTGAAAGTCTATCTTTCTCCAGACATCCACCGAATGCCAATGCTGCAAAAAACCAAAACAAAACAAAACAAAAAATCCCTCCAGCTAGACAGTAGACAAGAAAAAGGACTCCTGTAAAAATAAAAATAAAAATTTTGTGAAAAAGAGCTTATTTCTCAGAGAGTTTGTACCTGAGGTATGTGCAGCAGAAACAAGTCCAACTTGACTAAAAATAGTATATAAGCACAAGAACAGGGCTGTTTTGTTTTGTCGGCTTATTAAATCAAACCATTTGTTTTGTGCTCCAGATTCCAGGACCTCCTTTCTTGTCATTCATTTCCTCATTTTGTTAGCTAAGAAGTTTCTTTGTTGCTGTTGTTGTTTAAAAATATTTTGGACCAACAATCAATACAACAATAGAACAGAACATGAGATTTATGCTACATAATGTTGAGTTGTTATGGGGGGGAATCTAATTATCCTTTCTGCTTTCAGACTGTTTATTCCAGTTTACATATTTCTTTAGATCCCTTTCAATATGCCACAAAGTTTGTACTCTAAGAGAAATAATTGTGGATTCTGCATACAACTCAGCAGTGTAAGTGGGTTATTCAATTGGCTTGTAGTTTGTCAGAGAAAGTAAGGTTATAATCAAGTTATTTAGGATGAGACCAATTTAATATATCAGACTTTCAGTCAAGTGGCATTGCTTTTCCACTATGATTAGTTAATTAAAGAGTTACATTAATTTATTTATAGCTAATTTAATGATCCACAAAGCTAAGTGAGTCATCATGAGATGAATCAACAATACTTCAGGTGGAATAACAGAGAAATGTTGCACATGGACTACTAATTTCCAGGCTGCTGAAATTATATTTCTAAGATCTGCCTACACATGTAACTAGCATATTACCACTGTGTCTTAGCACCTTAGTATCATTTAGACCTTTGTCTAATAATTCTTTACATCATTAGGAAATGAGAAGTAGATGACAGAGTATTAGCAAATGGCTATGAGAAATCTGTAAATACTTATCTCCCTCTAATTGTTTTTGTTTAGATTCCACACCACTTTAATTTGGTATCTGAGCAACTAAAAATGAAGGGTGCACAACTCATACAGATCATGTAAACAATAGATTTGAACTATTTAGATGGGGAGCCAGAAGAACTCTGGATAAAAACCAGGGATATTGCCAGAAAAATATTCCAAAATACACTATTTGCAGTCAAACAAAAGAAAGAAAAGTTTCACTGGATGACAAATGAAACTCTTCAAACAGTTATGGACAGGTGAGAAGCAAAAGGAAAAGGAAACAGAAATAGAGTCAGAATACAGTTGCCCTCTGTTCTCGCAGACTTGAAATCTGCAGTTTTACATATTCATGGAGGGGTGACCTCCATTTAAATCAATGGGGTGCCCCCCTGCAGGCATGTGCCCCCAAGCACCCACAGGACACACCCTATTCAAGCCTATGACGCTTGAATATTTGCGAATTTCCATTTGGGGAGGCAGAACAGATCCCCCACGAAAACAGAGGGCCAACTGTAAATGCAATTGTTCAGTGACTTGTGCATAGAGACCAAGAGAACTATTATAATAACCAATGTAAAGAAATATAAGACAACAAAAAAGGTACAAAAAGAGACCTCTACCACAAAATCCAAGAAATCAAAGGGAAATTCAAACCAGGATATGACCAACAAGGGAGCACGCTGTATAATCAAGAAAAATATAAAAAGATGATGGAGGCAATACATTGAAGAACTCTATAAAAGAGATGACAGGATGACATATTACTCAAGGAGACCCTTTTCAGTTTTGGATCCAAAATCCAGTTTTGGAAAGGAAAATGGAAGCCACTCTCAAAGCATCAGGAACAGATTTCATATTAATTGAGCTGTTTCAAGCTACTGAGACAGAATGCATTCAAATTCTAACTAAAATCTTTCATGAAATATGGAAAACAAAATAATGGTTTACAGATTGGAAACACACAATATACAATCCAATCCCCAAGAAAGGGGACACTAAGGGTTGCACTAACCACTGGACCATTGCCTCAAACTCCCATTCAAGCAAATAGATGATTATAATTTTACAAAAAAGACATTTGTGGAGCAAGAAATGCCACATGTCCAAGTTGGGTTCAGAAAGGAAGAATCACTACAAATGATATTGCCAATATACCTTGGACAATGGAATACACCAAAGAATTTGAGAAGAAAATAAACTTGTGGATGATACCACAATACTATTAGAAAATAGCAAATACTTGAAATTACTATTGAGGAAAGTAAAACAAGAAAATGCAAAAGCAGAGTTGTAGCTGAACATTGAGAAAACAAAAATAATGAGCACAAATTATTTATATAACTTTAAAGTAAAGAATAAAGACATCAAAATAGCCAAAAACTGTTTATAACTTGGCTTGGTGACTAACCAAAATGGAGACTATAATCAAGAAATAATTGAATTTGTTGTTGTTAACTGCTATCAAATCTACTTCAACCTATGGTGATCTTATGAATGAGAGATCTCTCAGTTATGCTATTCTCAACCACCATGGTCAGGTCTTACAAACCCATAGCCATGGCTTGAATGTATTTGTCTTGTATATGGTCATACTGTTCTCAATGTACATGGCATTTTAAAAGTGTATGTATTTGTCTTGTATGTATAATATGGTCTCCCTTATTTCCTGTTGCCCTCTATTGTCTTTAGCCATTTCTTCTCATGATATGGCCTAAGTAGGACAACCTCAGATTAGTCAAGGAGAGATTTGGCTTTATTTTCTCTAGGACACATCTATTTATCTTTTTAGCAGTCTATGGTATTCACAGAACTCTTCTCCATCACCACATGTCAAATGAGTTGGTTTTCTTCCTATCAGATTTCATCACTGTCCATCTTTCACAACAACACATAGGTCGTTATCACACGTGGGCCAGAGAGCGAAAATAAAAGTGGAAACGAGGCATTACGAAAATAAACCGAAAATAAACTTGTTTCCGCAAACGTCATTACCTTAATTGCGAATTTACAGCAAGTGCAAAGAACGTCCACACACAAGCGAAAATATCCAGTAAATGTAGTAGAAATGAGCCTCTTGCACATGCGCAGATAGAGGAATGCTCGCGGGAACCATGGGTAATGACGGGGAAATGCTCCCCAATACGTATTTGGCGATCACATTTATGGTAAATGCGGAATCACCCTCATCGTGCAATTGCATTTCCTGAAGAAACCGAAATTCAAAAGATCTTGGATCTTTCCACTTTCTGTCGGGGTTCTGTGCAACGTCATGTGAAAACACGGGCCAATAATCCGGTATCGTTCGGGACTTCGTGTGGATTTTGTTTGGATTGGGCCCCGTGTGATAACATCCATAGAGATGGGGAATACTCTGGTGTGAATCACCCTAGCTTTAATATTCAGTGATATATTTTTACATTCAAGATCTTGTCTAGTTCTTTCACAGCTGCCCTTCCAAGTCCAGGTTTTCTTCTGATTTCTTGAGTGCAATCTCTTTTCATACTGAGGAGTGAGCCCAGGTATGGAAAATCTATAATTATTTCAATGTCTTCATCATCTACTTTGAGATGTATATATATATATATATATATATATATATATATATTTACTAGGGAGTAAGCCCCTCTGTGTTCAGTAGTACTTTTGCCTTCATAAATATGTTTTACTTTGCAACTTTAAGCTCACTAATTTCATGAGAATTAAAAATTCCTACCTTTCTGTTGGATTTTAATAAAAAAAATAGGTGCAACATATACCAAAAGAGCACTCATATTTAATCTGAAAATAATAAGAAAATATAATTTCTTGTAAGGTTGACATGATTCCCTGGAAAATAAATTTCCTGTTCACTGAAAATATGTTTTTCAGACAGAGCTTACAAAAGCTACATTTTGGTGGTGGGGGGGTTATCACTCAGCTGTGCTGGCTGGGGGATTCTTGGCTGAGACAATCCACTATTTTCTAGCTCAGGGGTACGGGAGTTAATGAAGAAGACTATTCATTTTAATAAGTGGTTCTTTTCATACTGTTCTCAATGTGCATGGTATTTTAAAAGTTTACGTGTTCTGCTTTTTCAGTTTTAAAACAGATATTACTTTTTGATGTAGATGTCCAGTGTCATTAAAATCTTTTTCTTTTTTTACTAAAAGGCCATGACATCTCCATGAGATTCCTTCCTCCCTTTCACTTCTGAAAAAGTAATTGCTTTTCAGCACAATGCATTTCAAACTTGGTAACATAAAGCGAGTGACAATCAGAGCAAGCAATCTTGTGTTCCCATTAAAGCAAATTAGGAAAGCAATGGACCAGAAGAATGGCCCACATGTCCATCTTTTCAACAACTTCCATGTCAAAACATGTGGTACATTTGAAAAACTCTCCAGCAGTTTGTTACAAAAAGAACTCCTATTTAATTCTAAATTCATTCAAAAGAAAAGTTCATTTCTAGGCATACTTGACATGTAACATATATTTATTGTTCTGTCTCCAAATTTCTTTCAAAAAATATAATTTTGCTTTTCAAGTGATTTCCTTGGCTACTGTCACTGTCTGTCAATACTGAGGGATTCTTGGAGTTCTGGTCTGGAAAAGTAACTTTCCCAAAATCTGGTAAATACCTATTGCAAAATTTGAGAGGGTCAGAGGAAAAAACCTGCCTTAAATGTATAAGAATGCCTGGATTCCACGACAGCATATGATAATGGTTCAACAGGAACTGATAGAATCAGGTTCAAATCCTACATTCTCTCCAACTGTCCGGATTTGGAGGGAACAACCCCGTTTAACCTTCTGTTGTCATATCTTTTCAGCCCTTTAAAAAATGTCCCAGTTTCTCTGTCATCCTGTCACTTCCACAATTGTCCTCAGCTTGCTTCAGTTGCTGCAAACTGAGTTCAAAGTGCAGAAGTTTAACTCAGCAGAAAGAGAAGAGAGAAGGAGATGGAGTCTTAGCCTTCCCAGAAGACGTAGGCAAAAGCTTGCCTGTTCTTCTTCATTAAGAATTTTTGACATCTTCACCCCACTTTGATGTTGCTTGACCACACATGTTCTAGTTTTTAATCTGTAAAATCTTGGAGAGTTAATATTGGAGCTGAGATGGAGTCACCATCTCACCCTAACAACCTGACGGTGCTGTTGCAATGTTAAAACATTGTATTCCCAAATATTTTAGATCTGTGTTGGTGAACCTGTAGCACACATGCCCTCTCCGGCACACAAAGCCATCTCTGAGGGCACGTGGTGGCCACTGTAAGTAGAGGCGAGGGGTGCATGCTTGTCATGGGTCAGTTTGCCTCAGGAGAACTGGGCTGCAGCAAGGAGGGATGGGGAGCTGCACGCGGCTGGCCCAGCTCCTTGCCATGGCCCAGTTATCCCATGGAAAACTGAGCTGTGACAAGGGGCTGTATGCAGGCCTTCTGGTCAGAAGTCCTGCCCTTCCAGCCAGAAGTGTGTCCCTTCTGGCTGGAAGGCCAGCACCTTGCTATCGTATGGAATTCTGGGAACTGTAGTTTTGTGAGGTGTAATGAGGCCATTCATGTTGTTGTTGTTGTTGCTGCTGCTGCTATTGTTGCTGTTGTTGTTGTTGTTGTTGTCATTTCCAACTTATGTTGGCCTTAAGGCAAATCTATCATAGGGATTTCTTGGTGAGAATTCTTCAGAGGATATTTGCCATTGCCTTCTGCTGAGACTGAGAGAGTGTGACTTGCCCAAGTGGATTTCATGGCCGAGCTGGGATTTGAGCCTTGGTCTCCAGACTCACACACTCAAACCACTGGCTCTCTTTGTTCTTGCTATTGTGCTGTGCCTTCTGTGCTTTGTTATGCTTGTTGTTGTGTGCCTCCATGTCATTTCCAACTTCCGAGCACCAGTTCCTGGCAACCCTAAGGTGAAACTATCATGGAGCAAGCTTCGTCAGATTTCCATTGCCATCCCCTAAGCCTGAGTGAGCATGACTTGTGTTTATGGTGCCTTCAAATCGCTTCTGACTTATGGAGACCCTAAAGTGAAACTATCATGGAGTTTTCTTGGCTAGTTTCGTGGGGGGGGGGGGGCTATTGCTAGCCTGAGGCTGAGAGAGTGTGCCTTGAGTTTCCCCCTAGAAGTTTCACCCCTGAAAGGTGGAAATCCTACCCCCAAAAGTCCCCACAGAAGGTGGAAGTCCTGCCCCACCCCAAAAGTCCCCCTCCCGGCACCAGGTAACACCCAGTGCGGGAACACCATTGAATTTAGGCACTCAGCCTCTAAAAGGCTCACTATCACTGTTTTAGTTCCTGGTTTCTCTCCTCCAGACATCAGGAGGAAACTCAGGGTGAAAGTACTGCTTTGAAAAGAAAAGCTTTCTTTCTTTCTTTCTTTTTTCTTTTTCTTTAAGAAGTGTGCTCCTGGCTTTTACTGTTCCAGGCTGTTTATCCAGGGAGCCCACCTAAGCAACTTTTCCCCTTTCTCCTCCCCTTACTAGTTTTTCAAACTATGGTGAGCCCCAGAATTTAGCAAGAGAGAACATCTGGCACAGGAGTGAAGATAATTTCACCCTGTAAAATTATAGCTCTATGATTGCACTTTAACTGATGTGGTACCATCCTATGGAATCCTGAGATTTGCAGCTTAGGGAGGGGCATTTAGACTTCTCAGCCAGAGAGCTCTTCGGGCTCTACAAACCCTATGATTCCATAAGATGCAACCATGTCAGCTAAAGGAGAATCATAGTGCCATAACTGTGTGGTGTAAAAGGGCCTCAGGATTCATCATCTTGGAATTTCCAAATATGATCTTATAGGATTGCTACTTTGACAAGCTGTGATCAATTCTGATTAATGCACTCACACTTAATGCACTCACATCAGAGACTGTCCCTAGAGCTTAGCTTTAGTCCAGAAATCTTAGAGCAGGGGTAGGCAACCTTTTTGAGTCAGGGGCCGGTCCCCCGAAGTCGTTGATTCCGCCGGGCCGAGGAGGGGGGAATGGTGGCGCGCGCGCACACACACACCCCGCCGCCGCGGGTGACCCCCCCCACGCGCGCTGCCACCGCTGCCGCTACGCGCACTGCCGCAGCCACCTCC
This sequence comes from Phrynosoma blainvillii, assembly GCA_026167975.1. Classification (NCBI taxonomy): domain Eukaryota; kingdom Metazoa; phylum Chordata; class Lepidosauria; order Squamata; family Phrynosomatidae; genus Phrynosoma; species Phrynosoma blainvillii. The sequence continues at coordinate 238,460,745 of JANUYF010000003.1, read as the reverse complement.
TCACATGTCACAGCTGCCATTTTGATTTCCAAAATGGCAGTGGCAGCGTGTTTGCGCATGCGCAGGAGTACTGCACATGTGCAAATGAGTCGCGGCCACCATTTTGATTTCCACGGCATGGCAATCAAAACGCGCGGCAGCAGCAAGGATCTGCCTCGGCCGGTAAGTGTGGGGACCTGGGCCGGAACCGGCCCACGGGCCATAGGTTGCCGGTCCCTGTCTTAGAGCCTGGGGTGATCTTGAACTGGCAACCCTATTGCAGGCAGATTCTCTTCATTGAGGTTTCCTGGCTCTTTTTTTCAGCTTCCTCACACACCACTACATATCTTTCATTATTATTTCCATCTCTGCTTCCAAGTTCTAAGAATTACAATAGGGATTTATTTGTAACAGTGATTTATTTTAAGTGGCTGCTTTCTTTTCCTGTTGCTTGTTTCAGGATCCTTTTTTAACGCAGATTTTCAGTATGTGTTGCCATGTGGTACAAAGCTCCCAGCATCCTGCATCCTGCCTGGAGGCCTAACTCCACAATTTTGTCTATGAAGAGGTTTATGGGAAAGGGGAATACACAGCTAATTCTAGCACCAAGGTTTCTCTGTCACTAAATATATAGCAAGGAATAACACACACACCCCAAGTTCATATTTTAAAAACTGGAAACCTTGTTCAAGGTTGCAAAGCAATTTGTGCAGAAAAGTGTGATTACAAACAGAAAGCTAATATACAGCTGTCAAAATACTAATCTTCTTCTCCTCCCACTGCCCTGCAAATTAATTTTTCTGTCCCCCCGCTCCCACCTTCAATAAACTATGGGTCTTTTTTTCTCTCAAGATAAAAAAATCAATTGATTCTATAAGGTGTCTTCCATCAGTGCTGGAAGATAGGTGTCCGTACTGATATCAAAACTTTTTAATAACAACATGAACAGATCCCATAGTTGTGTTCAGCAGAGAGCTGACTATTTACTTTCAAAGGTAGGCAAATATGATCCTGTCGATATTGGATTGCAACTACCATCAGCCCTAGCCAGCATAGCCACTAGTGAAGGATACTGGGAGTTGTCATTCAAAAACATTTGGAGGGCCACAGTTGTCCACTCCATTCTACTTTGAAAAAATTAAACTGCTTCAGTTTTGAAGCCAGTCACTCATGTAGTTAATAAGCCATATATAAGCATAATGCATCACTAATGTGGGCAGCCATATATAAGCATAATGCATCACTAATGTGGACACATCCTGCCTGCCCATGATCTCTGTACAAAAGATCCTGCCCTAAAATCTGGATGACAGTTCAATGAGGTACAAATTCTCCTACTCGACTAAAATGAAAAGTGTAAATTGGATTAAATAATTTATCATTGGTATATCCAGTATATGTATGGTTACACTGGTTCTGTAAATTTTCATTTGGCCTCAGTGCATAAAGGAAACCCCCGAAGCAAAGGCTGTCACAACAAAAAGCTTACACAAGAAAAGACAAATCTGGAAACGATTCCTCTGCCAGTCTAGTTATCACATAACATTGCTCCTTGGGACCTCCTGCACTTCCGACACACTACACACTCTGCTAAAACCATGTTTGCATTATTTAAAACCACACTAAAATAGTAAAAATCTAGGGAATCAGCCAGAAAATCACTGGCACAAAGAGAAGGTCCAGATTTTAAAAAAAAAAATTAAAAGGAGTAAAGGCCTCTATTGGATCATTATGGGAAAAGATGGGGAGTTGATGGCATTTTAATGAGGTGAATATAGCATTCAGGAGTCTCTGGATAATATTTCAGAACCTGCTAAGTGTCTCAGAAGCTCTAGTCAAAATGGTTGCTTTGAAAACATTGAGCATCAGTAGGACAAGAGGCTTCTAAAACTCCTGTCTTCAAACCATTCACAGCTGAGTAGTTCTAGGGACTTTGATCATTTGGCTGTGGAGCAAATAGACTGGGAAAATGCAACCTTAACATACCATTTCTAAGCTGAAATATGCTAGGCTGAAATACACTAGACTGAAATTGACAGGGTTTATTTCTACATAGTGTAGTCTTCCTCAGGTTTTTGCAGCACTGCTCTGTTCTGAATTCAGTTGACCTTAACCCCATGCATTATAAAATGGGGTGACAAACTCTTTGGCTCTCTACTTCTGCAACTAGTCACAATAGCTGGTCTAATCTATTAGCCATGCTGGTTGGGGTTTCAGAGACTTGAAATCCAAAATGGTTGGAGGGTCAGAGATTCCTGTAGTGGCAATACACCAGAAGTATATTGTTTGGAAATTAGGATGACAGGGAAGTCTTGTGCCTCATTAGTTCACAAATTATAGGATTCTAAAGCAGGGGTAGGCAACCTTTCCCCTTTAAGGGCCGAGGGACTTCAGCTCCCAGAAGCCTCAGCCATGTTGGCCAATAGTCCCATGTTGGCCAATAGCTCCTGGGATTCTGGGAGCTGAAGTCCCTCAGCCCTTAAAGGGGAAAGGTTGCCTACCCCTGTTCTAAAGGAAGCTGCCATAATAGAATGGAATGCTGTGCTATAACAGCATAGTGTGAAAGGGTCCCAGATGGTGGAAATGCTGGTATGTACCATATCAGACTCCATAGCATAGACTCCAACCATACGTGGAGGGAGAAATTCCAGATGTAAGCAGGATTCAGAAAAGGAAGGGGCACTAGAGACCACATTGCAAATATACGATGGCTAATGGAGCACACCAAAGAAGTCCAAAAAAGAATCAGCATGTGTTTCATAGACTACAGCAAAGCATTTGATTGTATTGATCACGAAAAACTATAAAATGGACTCAAAGACATGGGGGTGCCACTATATCTGATAGTCCTGATGAGGAATCTGTACCAAGGACAAGGGGCCACCATCAAAACAGATTTCAGGGAAACAGAGTGGTTACCAATAGGCAAAGCTGCATCCTATCACCCTACTTGTTTAACTTATATGCTGAAAACATCATAAGAAAAGCAGAATAAGAATCCGAAAAAGAGGAAAGATAGGAGGAAGCAACATTAACAACCTAAGATATGTGGATAACACCATAATATTAGCAGAAGACATTCAGGAATTGGAAGAGTTAATAAGGAAGGTCAAAGATGAAAGTGCAAAGGCAGGTCTGATACTGAACATAAAGAAAACAAAAATAATGACCACAGAAGAAATACACAAATTCAATCTAGACAACGAAGAAATTGAAATAGTTAAAGAATTCCCATATCTAGGATCAAACATTGACCAAATATTGACTGGGGTCAAGAAATAAGATGACTAGGAATGGAAAGGGCAGCTATGAAAGAACTGGAAAAGATACTGAAGAACAAAAACTACAGCTGAGCACTAAATTCAGAATCGTTCAGGCCATTGTGTTCCCAATTACCGTGTACGGATGCGAGAGCTGGACAGTGAAGGAAGCAGACAGAAAGAAAATCAGCTCATTTGAAACGTGGTGCTGCAGAAGAGTACTTAGGATACCATGGACAGCCAAGAAGACAAACAAATGGGTTCTTGAACAGATCAGACCAGGGCTCTCCTTGGAAGCAAAGATGATCAAGTTGAGACTATCGTACTTTGGCCACATAATGAGAAGGCACGGATTACTAAAAAAAACAATAATGCTAGGAAAGGTAGAGGGTGGAAGAAAGAGAGGAAGACCACAAACCAGATGGATAGACTCGATCAGGGAGGTTATGGGCAAGGGGTTGCAGGATATGGGCAAGGCAGTGGAAGATAGGGATTCTTGGAGATGTCTCATCCACAGGATCACCATGAGTTGGAACCAACTTGAGGGCAGCTAACAACAACAAACCATATCAGATTGCACTCCCTTTAAATGCTTCTCTTGAAAGTATAAGTGGGTTGACCTCCCTGCTGGCAATTTTGTTGTCTCCTCTTCCGCTCCTCCTCCTTAGAGAGAACATTCAGAAATGCTATCCTTCACCTGTAGTCTGAAATAGTAGAAATCACATTATCACTACACAGAGCCACTACTTTGTTCTGCTACATGTGTAGCCAATATAAATCTGTTGCTGTTTTTCCACATTCAAAGCTGGTTGAGATAGGTATCTTGGATTTGCCTTACTTCACACACTGGAAGACAGACACATTACACATTGTGGGAGGAAGAAGTCTTGTTTAGAAGTCAATAGCTCTATTGAAAGGTGGCAAGAGATCTGTCAGATGAAAGGTCAGATATGAGAACATGTCAACCATCATGCTGAGGTCTTAGTCAAAGATTTTTCCTGAAGAGGTTTCTGTTAAAATGTCAGCACACAGTATCCTTTTCTAGGTGGAATATTTCACTATAAGCTTTATTATTGGCATAACAGCCGTAGTTAGAACCCCTTCTGAAATGGCTTGAACCTTTGTCTGTTGCTATATCTATCACTTGAAAACATTCCTTCACCATTAGTATTTTTGCAATTACTTAGGACTAGCAATAGAACTTATTTAAATATACTGTGCATCCCTACAGCTCATCACACAAACTTCATTAAAATGAGACACAAAAAGCTTTCTTCATGTCACAGTCATAGTGAGCAACTCATAGAGACACTTCCATTATAAATTTCCATCTGATCATTTGCTTCAGGTCCCTTCTCTCTGGTGGGCATAAACAGAACCAATAAATCCCTTGACATAGCTATGGTTGCTAGACATAGGAGTGCACTCTCTTTTAATGCACCTTATCCCCTATTTCAATTTCTGAAAAGGTGCATTTATTTTTTAAACGGGTTTTATCACATTTACCCATAGTCAGGGGAATGCATCCCGTGATGTCAGCTGACTTATCCTGCACCTTTTCAAGAAAGTGAAAAACCTGTTCTTGAAAAGCCAGAGAATAAGCCCAGATGCCAGCCAGGCTGCATTTGGAATGCATTCACCCAGCCATGGGCAAATGCAATAAAACCCGTTTATAAATTAATGTGTCTTTATCCCGTTGGGGATAAGGTGCATTAAAAGAGAGCATACTAATCTCCTTTGTTTATCAAAAAAAAAACCTTTGGAGTTGTTTTTTGTTTTGTTTTTATCTTGAAGGGATGGTCAGATATACAACTTGTACAATTTACTCCCCACTTCAGCAGTCCAGATACAATTATCTTTCTTACAAAACTTTGGTAGGGATGAAAGAGTCTATTTTGGGCATATGCAGGCCTGCTGTAGGTCACAAGAAGTGATAACTAGATTTAGTCTGAATGTTAAAGTTCAGCTACTTTAGGGTTCATACTAAAACCCAAAGTGGATTAACCATCCAATTGATGCTGAAACAACAAGCCACCATTGAGTCTAGCAGTCCACTCCACACTAATTAATATACAACCACTATTATTACATGAAACCAGTAAATAGCTGGCATCATGTCTTTTCAACCTTAACATGACTCTGTATCTTCCTATAGAGGAGAAGCTACCATCAAGATATAAGCTAAAATAAATATGATTATGCCTGCAAATAAATAAATAAGTAGGGTAGAGCAAACTAGGTATTTTTGGCTATTTTCAGCAAGTATGACAACAAAATGTCTAGGAATGGGTTATAAATATAGTAGTTATTTTCTAGATCTATACTCAATGATGTTAGATTATGATCAGAGGATCACTAGGAGGTGCAGGCCACACCGTGTGACACCACTGCTCTCCAAATGTCTGCTTTTTTGGCAGGAATGGACTGTGGTGTTCACCTGTGAGCCTTTAAAATCCTGGAGCTCAGCAGAAGAGAAGACATGAGTGAGGAGAGGCTCAGTGGGCAGAGAAAGGAGAGGCCTCAGGATGTTTTTGTTTTTTTAATTCTTTTAAAAATTTCTTGAAAAACATGGCATCTTGCCGAATTTTCACTTTAATCACATGAAATTATGTAAATGTAAATACATTTAGGTTGTGTTTATGATGTGTAATTTGAAGGTATAATTTTAATTTTGATAGTTGTTTATGTCACAACTCTTTACAAGTAACATTAGTACAAAAACATTACTTAGGATTCTATATGGTATGGTATGGTATGGTATGGTAGGAATTCAATGGGGTGGGTGACATCATGAGTTATTTCACCAAGTGTGCCAACCCTGGTGATGCCACTTATGACTGATTATTATTAAAGTACAAAGAACAATGGGGGGGGGGCTCTTGTGAAGATCATTGTTTCCCTATTTTACAGCCAAAGGTCTTCCAAGGTTACACGGGTGATCATGTATAGAAATTAGCCATGATTGGTGAAGTGTTTTCCGTGCTCTGTTGTGATGCAAATAAACTGTACTGTACTTGACATCTACCTCTTTCCAAACAGTGCTAGAAATAAAAGAGTACTTTTGGTATATGAAAGACTAAAGTGTAGTGAATGCATTTAAAAATTGGAGGGGTTGTCAAGCTTTCTAATATTAGGATTTCTAATAATAAGAAAATAAATATTTTAAAATTAAAAACATATGAGTATTAATGAATAGATCAGCCTTAAAATGTTTAATATATGACTTAGATCTGCAGTATATGCTTATTGATTTGACTTGCCTGGAAGTAATCCCACAGGTTTTAGATAGTCAGACATTTGGATAAACTATAGTGCTAATTGCAGAAGGCTGAATGGCAAATAGGGAAGCTTGGGGGAAAAGACAACAGATGATACTGATGCGAACATCAAAGCAAACAAGATCCAACAAATCCAGCTCTGTAACAATGGCCAGATGGGCATCTCTGGAACACATTTAGAAGCATGGGACCCATCATGTTCTTGGCAGTAAGCAACAAAAGCGATGGCACATGTCTCACCAAAGGGCCGCAGTTGAATTACTGAGCCATAATTTTCCACAGTGACATCCTAGGAATTTGGTGCTATAAAGTGCCCATGAAGCTTCTCAAACTGAAAGGACTTTCCATTCATTTCCTGGCCATTCCATTCATGTGCAGTGGATGAATAGGACCAACATAAGAAGATCAGAACTGTGTGAAGTCGATGCGGGTTGCTTCCAGGATTTCTAGCTTCTTCAAGTTGATCCCTCTCCTCCCATCACTCAACAATTTGGGATGCTGACTCTGACTTTGGAATTCTATATAAGATAATCTTTACTATAACTAACAGCAATATCTATTGGTTCTATGAAATGAATGGAGGATCCAGAACATACAGGAACATGAATGTGAACTGTAGTGCCTAACAAGCTCTGGCTCAGGTGGGAAACAAGGACAGTTCAGTTGTTTCCACATATCAAGTTGGGACAGCAGAATTATTGCAGTTTTCTTGTCCATATTTATCATTTTTATAAGCTGCACGGTTTGCATATTTATAGCAAGATTCTCACTCCGGCAATTTTTTTAAAATTTATCTGCTTTTGTTCTTTTCAGATATTTATGTTTCTTGGAATATATATGCCACATGAAATTTAGATAAGATGCCTTCTCTAGTATATTCTGTATTATTTATGACAAACTGAAGTAAAAATGATCAGGCTGATGGGAATCCAAATGTTTAGTCCCATGGTTTTGGCAATTTACTTTTTTGGAAAAGAATAGTCATGCTGACTGGAGTATCTGGGAAGTATAGTCTTAAAAACCCAACTTTCCCAAAGTGTGCAAATGGCCAACCAAGTCCCAAACTTGTTCAGGTATGAGACCTTCAGGTACAGAACATAAGAAGGTATCTGTAGCCTTAATGACAAACTGTCTTTGTTGGATCAGGAACATCATGTGAATGATGGGTAATTCCCAATCTGTTTCAAATCATTTCTGGATAATAATCACAATATGAGATTAATAGAACACCAAAAAGAATCTGCATGCAACCCTGGCATTAAAAGAGAATCCTGGAAGCCTAGTTTGTTATTAAACTGCTATAATTTTAAACTTTGTTTTTAAGGTTGGCAATAAAAACAGTTGTTTTAGCTTTGGTATTACATCATAATAGCCTCTCTTTAAAACATTCTGAATGTGAATCATTCATTCTTTCACTGTCATTGTGTCAAAAACTGCAACCCATGCAGAGGGGAATAAAAGCTTTAAAGGAATTGTGGCCACTGAGTGAAATTACAAAGAACCTTAGTGAAATCTATTTCAGAAAAAAAATGTGATATTTTAAATAGAAAAAAAGATAATGCTGTAGCTACAGTTCCTTGGGGCTTTTGAAAAATGCAATATCATATTAAAGTAGGGAAAGTTCATCTAAATTCTCAGTAGACATTAAAACTAAGGAGGGGATGGTGATGGTTATGCAACCATAATCATAAGAGAAATTGTGGAATTTGCATAATCGCTGTAGATTGAAAGCTTTATGTAATTCATTTTCAATACTCAATGGATTTGATCCAGCCTAATGCCTTTGGCTCTCCCTTTTATTTATCCCTTTTATCCCTCTTATTTATTTGTTGTTTGGTTAGCTGATTGGCTTAAAATACTTGTGTAGTGCCTTTCTATATACGGTATCCAGAACGGTGTCTTTTCACCTAACCCCTTCCACAAATGGAGTGCCACTACTGAGAAGACTCTGTTCTTAGTAGCCACCTGCTTCACTTCACTTGCTCAAATAAAATGGGGTAAGCTCTCCAAATAGGATTTTAAGATTAAGGCAGATATATATGGGAAAGACAATATTCCAAGTAATCTGGTCTGAAGTTGTTTAAGATTTTATAGGTTAAAACCAACACTTGGGCCTATAAATGGTCCTGGAGAATCCCAACTGCAATTTTAGTAGTTCAAGTGTTGACATTATATGGCCAAAATATTGGGTTCTAGTTAATATATCCACAGATCTAATTTCAAAAAGCTAGTTTCCATATAATTTTTAAAGGCAGCACAACATAACAATCTAAGCTGGAGGTGAAGCATGAATTGATATGTATTGGGAGGCTGAAGTGGTCTCACAGCCATGTAATTTGTTCAGGAAGGACAGCTATGTAATTTACTGAGGAAGAATTTTACTCTGAGCTTGTCTACACTGGTGAAAAAGGTAGCACTCACCACAAGGCTGATGCTGGCAGTCTTCACAAAGTATGGCTACTTCCAGGGAGGATCTACAGTTTGGAGCCCTTAATCCAACTTTGCTCAGAAGTAAGTAAAGTCAGGGGAAAAGCCAGGGTGTGTCTCTGGTTCTTTTGGCCATATGGATAGCTGGATTGGGTCCAATTCAACTAATCCAGTTGTTCACATGCCAAGAATTGCACCATGCCCCTTACCTTGCTCTGACCAGTGAAGGGAAGAGAATGGATCTCCTTTGGAACTATCACTACTGCTTCCTTGCCAGCTTCTTGAGAGCACCTGCCTGGTGCATTGTTACTTCTGCTGAGATCAGAACAGGGCACCTGTGTGATCAACAAGGAAGAAGTAGAGTAACACCCCTTTTAGACTGCATAGATGAGTGCCTCCTGGAGACAGCACAGCCAGCAATCTCACCCCCCTCCTATATTGCATAGCTGGACACCTCCTGGAGCACAAAATTATCTCACCCTCCACTTCCTAGACTGCATGGCTGGATGCCTCCTGGATGGTTCCTGGAGGTATTGCTTCCTTGACATCTCACCTACTGGATGTCTTATCCAGCAATGCAATTGGGGTGGGGTGAATGATATCACTGGCTGTGACATCTCCAGGAATTGTCTAGCTATGCAGTCTGGGAGGGGGGTTACTCTACCCCCTCATCGTTGGTTGCACAGGGGTCCTGTTCTGAACTGTTCTGAACTGCAAATTTGCAGATGACACCAAATTAGGAGGAGCAGCTAATAAACCAGAGCAGAGGATCAAAATTCAAAATGACCTTAATAGATTAGAAAGTTGTGCCAAAACTAACAAAATTAATTTCAACAGGGAGAAATATAAGGCACTTCACTTAGGAAGAAATGCATAGATATAGGATGGAGGGCACCTGGTTTAGCAAGGCTACATATGAAAGGGAACTAGGAGTCCTAGTAGACCACAAGTTGAACGTGAGTCAACAGTATGATGTGGCAGCTAAAAAAGCCAACGTGATTCTAGGCTGCATCAATAGAAGCATAGTGTCTAGATCAAGTGAATTAATAGTGCCACTCTATTCTGCTTTGTTCAGGCCTCACATAGAATACTGTGTCCAGGTTTGGGCACCACAATTCAAAAAGGACAAAAAGCTAAAGCATGTCCAGAGGAGAGTGAACAGAATGGTGAAGGGTTGGAAACCATGCCCTATGAGGAGAAACTCAGTATATGAGGAGCTCAGTATATTCAGCCCAGAGAAGAGAAGGTTAAGAGGTGATATAATAGCCCTGTTTAAATATTTGAAGTGGTGTCATATTGAGACTAGAACAAGCCCTGGTGGTGCAGTGGTTAAATGCCAGTAATGCAGCCACAATGTTTTGGGTTAGATCCCAGTGGGCTCCAGGTTGAGTCAGCCTTCCATCCTTTCATAAATCAGTAAAATGAGTGTTCAGCTTGTTGAAGGTGAAGTGGAAAAGTTTCAATAATCAATATATTTTAACCATTTGTGTTAGAAATGTAGAAATAGATGTCAATTTGGCCACATGCAGAGAGGATTCTGGGAGGTGACGCCTTTAAGAAAGAATGTAACGTTGGAAGATTTAACAGCAGGCATGTGCAAGATGTTTAGAGGCTGATGACCTTTAGAAGGACCCTGAATGCATTAGAAGCCGACAGAGCGGCATGGCGAAGCCAAAATAATTTACTACTAGCACTCTGTACAGAGGGCCTCCTTGTACACACCATCTCTTCTGCTGACAAGGATGATACAGGATGACATTGAAATGTGGCCAGATGGGCATTAAGTAGATTATAATGTATTCTGAAATCTTTACTCTGATTGCTTGAAAATCTATATGTTTAGAGTTTTAAATGCCCAATGAGGTGTGAGAATTGGATTTCTTTGTCTAATGGTGTATAAAACGAAGCCATTTTCATCTGTGCTTCACCCAAAGCTTGGAATGCTAATTCCTTTGGGACTGTCAACATAAATAAACCTGTGTTTGCAAATTCATCAAGGTCTCCTCTCTTAGTCTTGCTCTGCATAAACCAGAGGTGCTGTGACTTGAAAAACTCATAGCCTGTTATTTCTGCAACAAAGGCAATTGGCTTACAGACTATAAACCGCTTAGAGAGTGCTGAGTTCACTATTAAGTAGTATAGAAATGTAAATACTATTGCTATTGCTATTGCTATGGCTTATTTTCTGCTCTCCAGAGAATAGGACCTGGAGAAATGGATTCAAACTACAGAAAAAGAGATTCCACATCAACATTAGGAAGAAGTTCCTGGTGGTAAGAACTGTTCAACAGTGGAACACTTTCCCTTGGACGTGGTCCAGTCTCTTTCTTGGATGGCCATCTGTTGGAGTGTTTTGATTGTGAGTTCCTGCATGGCAGGGGGTAGAACTGGATGGTCCTTGTGGTCTCTTCTAATTCTATGATTCAACGATTCTATTGCTCTACATTGTACAGGCTTTATATAGAGCTCCTGCCCATTAGGAAGCAGCAGTGGCAGCTCCAAAAACAGGAGACAGGCCAGCAATGTAGTATCTGCCAGCTGGCCCATATGGACAACAGTGCATCATCACACCCATTGCTTGTGGATGCCATCATGGTCAGATTAATCAGCCAGTGTAGATGAGCCCTCTGTGTGGTATAACCATCATATTTATTTTTTTTATAGTTACAAGGATGAAGAGCTCCACGAAATGTTGGTGGAAGAACAGCACTTGGTTCCAGCACTGGCTATTATTGTGTTTGATGCTTTGTTGTATGTGTTGAGTTGACAATGTGAATGGAAGGAGAATGTATTTTATAACATAAGGCAATAGCTATAGCATTCAGATTTTGTTAGTTTTTAAAGAAACTAAAGGCAACTATTTCAGTGAGTTTTTAAAAATTAGAAAAAAAATTAGAGTATGCAGCTCCATTTGACTACTAGTGTTGTCTGAGGTCAAGAGTTCTGATTGTTTAATAGTTCTTCCTTAATTTCTTTTTTCTTGAGGCATTTTTGCATTATTTCATAAGAGAAGACTATGGATCATAGCCCTCCGTACTAACAAAAATATAGTTTCCATAAAGCAGGGAAAGCTTCAAGGAAATGAAAGCAAGCCAGACTTGCTTGTTTTAAAACAATGAATATGCTGCCAGTCAACAGTTTTAAAATGCACAGGAGTGTATCTTCAGCTCTTATGTTACATTTAAAACCATATGTCCTTGAGAAATTCTGTTATTTCAGTGGTATTGTGTCTTTTGTACTCACCGAAACTCCATTATGGTGCTTAAGCTTATTCTTCACAGCACCACAGGCCCAAAGGGGTAAACATTAATAACCTTAACAATGGTACACACACACACACACACACACACAAAACCAGTTTGACTATGAGCCACAGACTGTATGTTAGTCATACATATATTCTGTATTTATCTATATACTAAAATTCTAGTGGCTGTGGAATAAATTATGAGTCTTTTTTGAACAAATTTACCTGACACTGTTTTTACTACTTCTCACTGATGTATTCAAGTCTTTTACTCCAAGTCTCAAGTCAAGTCTCAAGTCTACCTTCAAATCTCAAGTCCTTGCAAGATACTTTCAAATCAAGTCTCGAGTCTCAAGTCTGGGATCCAACTTTAACAGCAACAACAACAACAACAGGCAGTGTTGTTGGGTGTGTGTAAGAGAGGGTGGAGTTTCAGTAACTAGGAAATCAAAATGTCATGCACAAAGTTAGATTTAAAAAAAATTATCATAAGCAATTTATCAAGGTTGCATTTTAGAAAAATAGGGTCTGCTCAGCTGCATATTGGAGGAGCTTTCAAAAGCAGTTCCTAGGAGCAGCAGGCAAGACTCACCCCCATGTTGCAGGATGCATTTCTCAAAGGGGAACAGCAAACATGTTAGGCAATGGGCTTGTGGCGGGGGTCAACAGAAAGCAAGGGCTTCCTGTATGGCAAACATAAAGTACTATTTATGTACACATGACCAGTAGGCAAAAAACAGTGAGCTGGAATCATTGTTCAAAGTTAGGAAACCATTCTCCTTTCTGTAAAGTTTCTGGATGAAGTTAGGCCAGCAAATGGGTCGCTAAAAATATACAAGTTGTGAATCAAGTTGAGTCGAATCAGGGCATCATTTATTGCCAAGTTGAGTCCAAGTCACATCACTGAAGCCACTTGAGTCCAAGAAGATTATCACACACTCAAAAGAGGTGTCTTACCTCTTCAGGGTTCAATCCTTGAACCGGGATACGCCCGGATGTTATCGCATATAATTCATTGCCAATTCTGCCACAATGCCGCATCCAGCTCGGATCCAAGGAGCGCTCAACCAGCCAATTTTTAAACTTCGAAAACTTCCATTTTCGTAAAAGTGCCAGCTGAGCACTCCTTGGATCCAGGCTGCATTGTGGCAGAATCGGCAGCAAATTATGTTGTATAACATCCGGGAGTATCCCAGATCGAGGATTGAACCCAGAAGAGGTAAAACACCTCTTTTGGGTGTGTGATAAGCTCCTAAGTCAATTGATTCAAGTCTATATCCCTGCTAATTTTCCTATCCCAGGTAGGAGATAGACCATCTTTATACCATCTTTTCTGTGCCTTACCTCAACTACACACACCCAGCCTGCTGTTATCCCCACCTAATTATTTTTACACCAGTTCTGTTCATACCCTCTCACACTCCTTCTACCCCCTGTCAACAAATGTATTTTAGACCTCTTCTATCAAAGAAATTAGTGCTTTGCATTATGTACTTGGACAGCATCAGCTGGACAATCATCTCTTCATCCACTCCTTCACTCCTCCTTCCCCTTACCAAACCCTTCCTTGGCTTGGAAAGAAGAGGAGAAAGGCCACGTGTTCATTTTCACCCAGTTATGTTTATCATCTTCCTGTCAGGAATTTCAGGGACTTCTCTGTTCACTCAAATGGCTACTAAATGAATTATTTCAAGATAAGAGTGGGCAAAATGGAACCCGGAGGCCTTAGGCAGCTCCCAAGCTGTTTTTATGGCATCCAATTTCCTTGGAGAGACAAGAGAGGGCCTTCTTGGTGACTAGATTCCTGAACTCCATTTCCAGGGAGACCAGAATGGACCTCTCCCTGCTGCCTTCCTGTCACCAAGCAAAGACCTTTTTATCCTGTCAGGCTTTTAAAATAAAAAAGTTTTAACCCAATGGGCTGAGGGTGCTGTGCTGTTTTAGATTGAATTGTTTTAGATGTCTTAGCCTTTTAATTGTATTTTATCTGTTTAAGTGTCTTTTTAAATCATTTTGATAGTTTAATCCTACTTTAATGTTCACCTTTCTGTATATTTTTATTGTTGTTTTTTAAATTGTAAGCTGCCTTGAGTCCCAATTTTGAGAGAAAGGTGGCATATAAAAGGAGCAGGAGGAGGAGGAGATCTTATTCGTGCAAAAGAAGAAGGGAAGGGAAGGGAAGGGAAAGGGTAAAGTACATCTCCAAGAGTGGAGACAGGTCACAACTCATTCTACACCCATACTATTTGATACTAAAAATATATTTACATCAATTTTTCAAAAATGAGAATGGACTTCTGGCCTCATTTTATTTATTATTATTCTTTGACAATTTGTGCAATCCCTGGAAAATGCCAGAAAAATGAACCCCAGACCTGCAGAATTTGTCCAACTCTTTATTAAGAAAGAAAAATGCTTCATGTTCAGATGCAACCACCCTTACAAATGAATACACTCTAAGGAAGTGATGGATACTTTGTTTATGATGACTTACTTAAGAGCTTACACAGTTACTTCAGCTTTACTTGCCTTGTCTCCTATGTCAGGGATGATGGGAGTTGTAGCTCTTCACCTCTGGCTCTAACTCACCACCTTGTTATGCAGCAGAGCTGACCAGCTTTGATCAGTGGTTGATGCTTCTTTCCCAAGCAGCAGAGTTTCAGAGAATAGGCTGAAGACCCTGACAAACTCTCCAAGCCTTCTCTCTCTTCTTCCTGAGATGTCTCCAAACTTCTCCAGGATTCTTCTGGCTCTTGTATCTTCCCTCAAGACACCAGACAACTCAGTAGTCTTATATAAAAGATCTACTTTATTCTACTATATATAAATACTATATGCCCTACAAACCACAATCTCTACACTCCACAATATCTCCAAAACTACTCCACAATATGCATTGGCAAACATTGCACTTATAGCCATTGTTAGTCACCACCCACCAGTCAGTTTCCACCCAGTGGGTGTGTACATACATCTTGATTGGTCCACATAGATCATCCCATACCTAAGACCAGGGGTAGGCAACCTTTCCCCTTTAAGGGCCGAGGGACTTCAGCTCCCAGAAGCCTCAGCCATGTTGGCCAATAGGCCCATGTTGGCCAATAGCTCCTGGGATTCTGGGAGCTGAAGTCCCTCGGCCCTTAAAGGGGAAAGGTTGCCTACCCCTGCCTAAGACCAACCCAAGTGTTTCATCACTTTACCTTGACCACTTAATGAGTCTCAGGTGTTTGCAATCTACAACAGGTGTTTTCAATATACACTCTATAACTTTGTCCTTGTCTCTCAAGGCTTCCAAATTACATTATCTTTTTCACCTGTGTAGCTTCATGATTGCTCCTGCTTAATCACTGTGACTTTCACATACACATTTTATTTCTATTACTGTAAGTCCCATGTTGCTTTTTCCTTAACAATCCCCTCCGAAATAAAATATTGTATGTGTCTTACAATGTCATTCCAACCATTTGTGTCAGTCTTTCATGTTTTTCCGCCGTCAATGCTTTTGTGAACAAATCTGCTATGTTGTGTTGTGTTTCTATATATCTCAATTCTATTTTACCCTTCTGAACCATGTCTCGCACATTTTGATATCTTACTCCAACATATTTTGTTCTGTTCTTCAAACTTTCAGTTTCAGCCATTGGTATGCATGACTGTGAATCTTCCAGAATTTCTACTGGTATCTTGTAACTTTCGTTTAAATCATTCAATAACTGCTCAACCCACTGTACCTCATTTACTATCTCATTTAAAGCTGCGAATTCTGCTTCAGTCGTACTTAACGCTACATTAGTTTGTTTTCTACTTCTCCAGACTATTGGACTTTCATTGTACTTGATTATTATTCCTGTAACTGACTTCTTGTCTCCTAATTCTGATGCAAAAGAACTATCCACATAACAATCTAAATCTGAATTACTGTTTCTAATTACCAATTTCTTATCTAAAGTTCCTTTCAAATATCTTAATAAGTGTTTTACTGCTGTCCAGTCTTCAATTTTTGGATCATTAACTCTTCTGGACAATACATTTACAGCATATGAAATGTCTGGTCTGGTGTGGCAAGATATGAATTGTAAAGATCCTATTATGCTCCTGAATAAAGTCTTGTCTTCAAAATCTCTAGATGTTTTTTCAGATACAAAACCAGTTGTCATTGGAGCTCTTACTATTTTAGCATTTTGTAATCCACACTTTTCAATCAAATTTTCAATTTTCTTTCTCTGACTTAACAAACAATGTCCTTTTTCTGTCCATTCAACACTAATACCTAAATAAGACTTTAATAAACCTAGATCCTTTAAGACAAACTTTTCAGACAATTCTCTTTTTACTGATTCAATTTCCTGTTTTGACTTTGCTGCCACGCACAAATCATCTACATAAATTACTAACACTATGTCTCCTTTTGTATAGACACAAGCATCTGCAATGCTCCTTTTGTATCCTAGCTTAACTAACTCGTCATTAATGCACAAATTCCATGCTCTGGCACTTTGTTTTAATCCATACAATGCTTTCTTCAATTTATAAACTTTCTGACTACTATTTTCTTCAAAACCTTGTGGCTGCTCCATAAATATCTCTTCATCTAAACTAGCATTCAAGTAGGCTGTTTCAAAATCAAAATGTTCTACAACTAAATTTCTTTTTGCTGCTACAGCCAGAACCATTCTCAGACTTTCTGGCTTTGCAGTTGGAGAATATGTCTTATCATAGTTCTCATACTGCTGTTGTGCAAAACCCTTAGCTACTAACCTTGCTTTATACTTAATACTTCCATCTGGCATTTCTTTCTTTTTGTACACCCACTTACAACCAATTACTTTCTTGTCCTTGGGTCTGTCAACGACTTCAAAAACATCTTTATTTACCAGACAATCAAACTCATCATCCATTGCATCAATCCACCTTTCCTGTTCTTCTCTAGACAAACTTTCCAACTCTTCAAAACTTTCAGGCTCTCCCACTGCTAAACAAGCTCTTGCATTTGTCACAACAAACCTATCTGGAGGCTTTCTAACTCTGTGACTACGTCTGGGAATAAACTCTGCTGATCTGCCTCTTTCATCCTCACTTTCTGTACTGGGAGTTATAGTTCTATGGCTAAATCTCTTGTCCTCAGTCATTCTAGTAGTAATAGGTCTAGATTGTGTCTCATTATCAGAAGAGCTATCACTGCTGCTAGTGGATGCTTCTGGCTTAACTGAAACCCCTCCGTTTCCTGAAGTTGGTTCAATTTGTGTTTCTGGCTCATTTGAACTTCCTAACCTCAAGAAAACTTCTTTATTTGCATGCAGTTTGTCCCAACCGGCATGTCTCTCGAAATTTGCAGACCTAGAATACTGCACTTCTTTTCCACCCAAATGAAACTTGTAACTATTTCCAGAATAACCCAAAAACCTAAGCCTTCTACTTTTGGGTTCTCCTTTCTTCCTGAAACAAGCTGGTATGTAAACATAAGCAAATTGTCCAAAGACTCTCAAATACTTGTAATTTGGCACTCTCCCATACAATACCCTGTAGGGAATGTCTTCAATTTCTGAATGATACAGTCTGTTACTAATATGTACTGCTGTCAAAGTTGCTTCCGCCCAGAAACTATCTTTTACCTCTGCATCTGCCATCAAACAAGCAGTTATCCTTTTTATATCTTGTATTCTTTTCTCCGCTAAACCATCTTCGTTAGGACAAGCAGGATTAGTAGTTTCATGCCTTATTCCCACCTTTTGAAACCAATGAAACAATTGATTACTTAGAAATCCTCCTCCTCGGTCAGTAACAATGGTGCCTACTCTAATATCAAATTGTCTTTCCACCATTCTCACCCATGCTTTTAAACTTTGCCCAGCGTCAGATTTGTTTTTCAATATTCTTACAAAAGCAAACCTTGTAAACCTATCAACAATTACTAGGAAATATTTGCTTCCCCCTAAAGATAAACAATTAGCTTGGGCAACATCTGCATGTACAAACTGAAATGGTCTTTGGGCAATTCTTTTGGTTTTCTTGGCTACTGGAAAAGCTCTGACCTTTACCTGATTACATACAGTACAATCTAAGTGATTTTTGCATTCAGCAACTTTTAAATCTGGACACATACTGATTAACTTCTTTAAACATTTGAAACTAGCATGGCCAAATTTCCTGTGTAGTTCATGTATGCAGTCTTTATGAATTGGACTATTGTCTATGTTATTAGCATTTTCAACCCTGTAGCAATCAATATTGTCCTCCAAATAATAAAGCTTATCTTTTTTCAAGCCTATGCCTTGCAATTCCCCATTCAATTTTATCTTACACATGTCCTTTTCAAATATAACTGTGTAATCTCTGTCTGTTAACCTGCTCACTGATAACAAATTATTTTCTAACTCCTTTACATGTAACACATCATTAAAGTTTTCCTTTAGCCCAGGAATGTAAACTGTACCCATTTGATTTACAGTACTGAGCTCTTTCCCATCAGCTAAAACTACAGTATTTACATTAACTGATTTTCTATTACTTATCAAATTAATATTGTTACACATTGAAGATGATGCTCCTGAATCAATCAACCATTTACAATTAGTATTTTGTTTTTTCTTAATCATGGTTGCAACCCCCTTTTTATCACCACTGTCCTTCAAAAATGGAGGTTTGGACTGTATTTGATACTGCCGCGGCTGCCATCTGCTCTCGCCTTGCTTGCTTCTCTCAGCAGCAAATTGTTTACAATGTCTCTGTAGATGACCAGTCTTTTTACAATAAAAACACCTCCGTTGCTCCCTTGTAGAAGCTGCTTCTTCCTGCTTTCGTAGTTCAAGCGTTGTTTGTTGTTTTGGCACAGTCCTTAAACTTGCTGAGTCATTCTGCTCAGACTTTCTTCTCAAATTTTCCTCCAATATTTTTGCAACAATTAAGTCTCTGTTCAGCTCAGCT
Organism: Phrynosoma blainvillii; assembly: GCA_026167975.1. Taxonomy (NCBI): domain Eukaryota; kingdom Metazoa; phylum Chordata; class Lepidosauria; order Squamata; family Phrynosomatidae; genus Phrynosoma; species Phrynosoma blainvillii. Next base: position 238,441,630 of record JANUYF010000003.1, on the reverse strand, counting down.
TCTGGCAAATTTTGCAAGCTATTTGTTATGTTGTCCCAAGAAGAGTCCAGCGATTCTATTAAAATATAACACTGCTGCTCCTTGCTAATTTCCACTCCTCTCAGTTCAGCTTGCACAAATAAATCCTGCATTGTTTTTAAATGTTCTATTACACACTGTCCTTTAGTCATCTTCTGCCTGTAAATTCTTTTAGACGAAAGCATTTTTGCAAACGCAGTTGAAGGAGTGTGTATTCTCTGCAAGGTCTCCCACACATCCTTGGCGGACACTTTATCTCTTACGTCGTTAATCAAGTCTTCTTCTAGCATTAGATAAAGACATGTTTTTGCTTTAGCGTCTCTTTCTCGAGTGGCTGCATTAGCATCAGCTGCCAGCCCTGTTTCAACTGTCGACCACAGAGACTCCTTTATGAGTAGAGAACGGGCATATATCTTCCAGGTAGAGTAGTTATTTCTATTTAATTTACTAAACTTTAGGATCTCCATCTTAATTTGTGCAGTGACTCAATTTGACACAGTCCTTCTGAGTATGCACAGCAGACAAAATACAAAATGATTTACTCACAAGGCTCCACAAAACTTTCTTCCACTCTCTGGAACTTTCAGCTTCTGTGGATGCTGGTTGCTCTAGTATCTGGGCCCATAACCCTTGTCAGGGATGATGGGAGTTGTAGCTCTTCACCTCTGGCTCTAACTCACCGCCTTGTTATGCAGCAGAGCTGACCAGCTTTGATCAGTGGTTGATGCTTCTTTCCCAAGCAGCAGAGTTTCAGAGAATAGGCTGAAGACCCTGACAAACTCTCCAAGCCTTCTCTCTCTTCTTCCTGAGATGTCTCCAAACTTCTCCAGGATTCTTCTGGCTCTTGTATCTTCCCTCAAGACACCAGACAACTCAGTAGTCTTATATAAAAGATCTACTTTATTCTACTATATATAAATACTATATGCCCTACAAACCACAATCTCTACACTCCACAATATCTCCAAAACTACTCCACAATATGCATTGGCAAACATTGCACTTATAGCCATTGTTAGTCACCACCCACCAGTCAGTTTCCACCCAGTGGGTGTGTACATACATCTTGATTGGTCCACATAGATCATCCCATACCTAAGACCAACCCAAGTGTTTCATCACTTTACCTTGACCACTTAATGAGTCTCAGGTGTTTGCAATCTACAACAGGTGTTTTCAATATACACTCTATAACTTTGTCCTTGTCTCTCAAGGCTTCCAAATTACATTATCCTTTTCACCTGTGTAGCTTCATGATTGCTCCTGCTTAATCACTGTGACTTTCACATACACATTTTATTTCTATTACTGTAAGTCCCATGTTGCTTTTTCCTTAACATCCTATTGCTTGAAACAGGCCAGGTTCATCCATTTCTGTACTAAGACCCCCCCTTTGGGCCCACATAATGTCCAAAATCTGTGTGTGGTACAGGTGTCATAATTGGTTCATCTTAGAGAGGACACCGATACAATAAAAGACCTTACCCATATAGTTGTATAAGCAGGCCCTAAATAACTGGATATTTGTTCCAAAACCCAGCCAGAATTCCTTGTGGCATGACTATCTGGGGTAGGCAACCTTTCCCCTTTAAGGGCCGAGGGACTTCAGCTCCCAGAATCACAGGAGCTATTGGCCAACATGGGACTATTGGCCAACATGGGACTATTGGCCAACATGGCTGAGGCTTCTGGGAGCTGAAGTCCCTCGGCCCTTAAAGGGGAAAGGTTGCCTACCCCTGATCTAAATTTTGGGGTTGTGAAAAGAACAATTACAGCTATTTTCACTTATTTAATTTTCTCTTTCTTGCTTATGTTATTTTTATTCTGATAAAAGTCAAAGCATGCCAAACAGAAATGCTAAAACGTCAAACAATCATGTAAATTAGCAGAAGATGGACGCTGCTACAATATCTAATTAATGCTTTGGGAACTCATGTCACTTCTACTTAACTTCAAGTACTTGAGGAAGAAAATGTGCTTCCCAATGTTTTGCTCCCTCACACGTTTATGTCCTTTATATTCCAGAGGCGTAAAAGGAAACATCCCAAACAGTCCTACCACACTGGACTGCATCTACACTACAGAATTAATGCAGTTTGAGACTGCTTTAACTGCCATAGCTCAATGGTACAGAATTCTCAGCTCTGTAGTTTTGTGATATTTAGCCTTCTCTATCAGAGAGCTTGGGTGTGACAACAAACGATTAATCCCAAAATTCCACACAATGGAGCCATGACAGTTGAAGCAATGTCAAACTGCATTAATTCTGCAGTGTGGCAACAGCCGTGAATTAGGATCTTACAGCACAATCATATACATGCCTAATCAGAAGTCATCTCCGGAGGGCCTTACTCAGTGTCACCTATGTTTCTGTCATCTCAGGAGTTATGAAGTTAATTTGGTGTTTGTTTTTCCCCTCCAGTTTGGGATTGTAAATTTGTTCTCTCCAGCATAAGAGGAATATTGTAATACAACTATGTATTTTCAATTAATAATAATAATAATAATAAGTTTTATTTATAACCCGCCCCTCTGCTCGGCAATCGGGGCGGCGTACATCAATTTAAAAATACAATAGGTAAAACAATTCCTGCCCCCCCACCTCCCACCCACCCACCCACCCCTTAAAACAAAATTAAACCATTAACAAGTTAAAAATAAAGCCGAGATAAAATACAAACAATTAAATCTATCCAGCCAGGTAGCTAGTTGGATAGTGATGTTTGAGGATCACCTGCTAAAAAGATTCCAACTGACAACAGTTTCAGCATTAAGTCTTCACCGAGCCGGGCAGTTATTCCAGGAAGGCCTGCCGAAAGAGATCCGTCTTTACTGCCTTTTTAAAGGCAGTAAGAGTAGTAATAAGACGGATCTCGTCCGGCAGGCCATTCCAAAGCCTGGGAGCGGTCGCGGAGAAGGCCCTCTGGGAGGTCTGTGAAAGCCTGGTCTTTATCGGCTGCAACAGGTTCCTCCCAGAGGACCGCAGGGCGCGGGGGGGATTGTACGGGCAGAGGCGGTCCCTAAGATAAGATGGACCCAAGCCATGTAGGGCTTTAAAGGTTAAAACCAACACCTTGTACTGCGCCCGGAAACTAATTGGCAGCCAGTGGAGGGATTTTAGCACAGGTGTTATATGCTCCCTCCTCGATGTTCCAGTAATCAACCTGGCTGCCATATTTTGGACTAATTGCAGTTTCCGAGTTAAGCACAAGGGTAGCCCCATGTAGAGTGCGTTACAGAAATCTAGACGTGAGGTTACCAGAGCATGTACCACGGTTTCCAGGTCCCTTCTATCCAGATAAGGGCGCAGTTGGCGTATCAGCCGAAGCTGATAGCAGGCGCTCCTGACCACCGCATTCACCTGACTAGTCATGTGAAGCGATGAATCTAGGAGCACCCCCAGACTGCGAACACAGTCCTTGGAGGAGAGTGTGACTCCATCCAGGACTGGAGACTGTATTCCCAAATCAGGTTTCGGGCCCGTCACTGTCAGTACCTCTGTTTTGTCTGGATTCAGTTTCAGTCTATTTTTCCTCATCCAATCCATTACCGCTCTGAGACAGGCGTTAAGAGGAGAGACGCCATCTGAAGTCTGAGCTGATGATCTGGTCATGGAGAGATATATCTGGGTGTCATCAGCGTACTGATGGCACCGAGCTCCATGCCTCCGAATGATCTCCCCCAGCGGCTTCATATAGATATTAAACAGCATCGGGGACAGGATGGCACCCTGAGGGACGCCACAATTAAGCTCAATTTTGGATGAGCAACTGTCCCCGAGCCTCACCCTCTGGGATCTGCCCGAGAGGAAGGAACGGAACCACTGCAATGCAGTGCCTCCAATTCCCAACTCTCTCAGGCGATCCAAGAGGATGGCATGATCAATAGTATCAAAGGCCGCTGAGAGATCCAAGAGCACTAACAGGGTCACACTACCCCTGTCAATACTCAAGCGGAGGTCATCAGTCAGAGCAACCATGGCAGTCTCCACTCCATAACCTGTCCTGAAGCCGGTTTGAAATGGATCAAGATAATCAGTATCATCCAAGATCTCTTGGAGTTGGGAAACAACAGCCCTCTCGATCACTTTGCTTAAAAAAGGAAGCAAAGAGACTGGTCTGTAATTATTTCTATCCAGGGGGTCCAGGGAAGGCTTCTTCAGGAGTGGCTTAACGGCCGCTTCCTTCAGACAAGATGGTACCATACCTTCCCTGAAGGATGCATTGATTGTATCCCGAAGGAAAACTCTCAACGCGTCCCCCCCCTGGACGACCAGCCAAGATGGACAGGGATCGAGAGGGCAAGTCGTCTTCCTTATCTTACCAAGAAGCTTGTCCACGTCATCAGTACTCACAGACTGAAAATGATCCAGTAAATTTCCATCAACAGAGTTGCTGGACACCTCGTCTACTGTTTCTGACAAAACAATGGCATCCAAGTCGGCTCTCATCCGAGAGATTTTATCTGCAAAGTAGGTATTAAATGCGTCACAGCAGGCTATCGTAGGGTTAAGCAGGGGACCTGATGCTGGAGGAACCTTTGTCAACTCCCCCACCACCCTAAACAGCTCTGTCGGACGGGACTCTGCAGACGCAATGCGTGCAGAACAGAAGGATTTCCGCGCTGCACGCAAAGCCTCCCTGTAGGAGTCAAGATGCTTCCTAAGGCGAGTTCTGTCGGATGGGAGACGAGACTTCCGCCATTCGCACTCTAGTCGTTGTCCAGCTCGCTTCATCCTCCCAAGCTCCTCGGTATACCAGGGCTTACGATTCGAAGCGGGCTGGAAAGGACGCTTGGGAGCGATTGTGTCAATAGCCCTGGTCAGATCGATGTTCCAAGTATTCACCAGGGCTTCGACAGAATCACCGGCGTTACCAACCATTAAACCCTCCAAGGCCTTCTGGAAACCAATTGGTTCCATGTGCCTTCGAGGGCGGACCATTCTCAAGGGTCCACCACCCCCGGGGGGGACTATAGTGGCCTTTAGCTCAATCTTGACCAGAAAGTGATCCGTCCATGACAATGCGGAGGCTGTTGTGACCTCCGCCCACGGATACTCCTGATCAGTACTAAAGACCCCATCGAGTGTATGGCCAGCACAATGTGTGGGCCCATCCACCAATTGGGATAGGCCCATGCTTGTCATGGTTTCCATGAACTCCCGAGCTGCGCCTGTTAGACTGGACAAGCCGGTCTCAAGAGGAATGTTGAAGTCACCCAGAACCAAAAGTCTGGGCGACTCCAGCAATAGCTCTGAGACCAGCGAGGTCAGCTCGGTTAGGGAGTCTGTTAAGCAACGGGGTGGTCGGTATACCAACAGAATCCCCAAACTATCCCTGGTGTTCAGGCTAAGGTACATACACTCGATGTGGGATGTTTTCCTGACAGGCTTCCTGGTCAAGGATAAGGTGTTTCTGTGAACCAAGGCCACTCCGCCTCCCCGCCCACTTTCCCTCACCTGCTCATTAACTACATACCCAGCTGGGAGAGCTTGAGCCCAGGTCGCAGAGCTTGCATCTCCCAGCCAGGTCTCGGTAAAACATGCCAGGTCGGCCGCCTCATCCACTATGAGGTCATGAATTATATGGGTCTTGTTTTTAACTGACCTGGCATTGCACAAGAGCAGGGTAAGGGTCTGTGGAATGGTTGGTACGCTCTCCAAGTTATCCCGGGAAACAGAATGAACTGAAGAAGGGACAGGTATTAGGCATCTGTCCCTTCTTCTTTTGCAACATTTGTTCACTCTGTTACCGCCATATCTGCCCTGCCCCCGCACAACCTTAATACCCGCTCCCAGATTATGCCCGGCTCCAAGGCATGGTGTCAGAGATTGGTGATCCAGCTAATAAAAGGAGGGGTCGAGAGAGATTGGTCCCAAGAACTTATTCCAGTTCTGCCTCCTCCACGGCCCCAAAATGCTGTCGGTGCTGCTACATGTGTGCTGGGGGAGAGATGGAAGGCTCCTCCCTGGCGACGCAGCTGCGGCCGGATCAAGGGCTGTGCAGGTGGAGACAATGAAGCACAGACCTCTCCAGTCCAAGGACGGTCCCTCCACCGCTGTGCTGCCCAGGGACAAGGTGGTATCTGAGGGTTTTTAAGCCCTCTGGTGTCCCAGGGTTCCACTGCTGGTGCAGTTTCTCTGAGGGCTGTGCAGGTGGAGACAATGAAGCACAGACCTCTCCAGTCCAAGGACGGTCCCTCCACCGCTGTGCTGCCCAGGGACAAGGTGGTATCTGAGGGTTTTTAAGCCCTCTGGTGTCCCAGGGTTCCACTGCTGGTGCAGTTTCTCTGAGGGCTGTGCAGGTGGAGACAATGAAGCACAGACCTCTCCAGTCCAAGGACGGTCCCTCCACCGCTGTGCTGCCCAGGGACAAGGTGGTATCTGAGGGTTTTTAAGCCCTCTGGTGTCCCAGGGTTCCACTGCTGGTGCAGTTTCTCTGAGGGCTGTGCAGGTGGAGACAATGAAGCACAGACCTCTCCAGTCCAAGGACGGTCCCTCCACCGCTGTGCTGCCCAGGGACAAGGTGGTATCTGAGGGTTTTTAAGCCCTCTGGTGTCCCAGGGTTCCACTGCTGGTGCAGTTTCTCTGAGGGCTGTGCAGGTGGAGACAATGAAGCACAGACCTCTCCAGTCCAAGGACGGTCCCTCCACCGCTGTGCTGCCCAGGGACAAGGTGGTATCTGAGGGTTTTTAAGCCCTCTGGTGTCCCAGGGTTCCACTGCTGGTGCAGTTTCTCTGAGGGCTGTGCAGGTGGAGACTATTAGGCACAGACCTCTCCAGTCCAAGGACGGTCCCTCTGCCGCTGTGCTGCCCAGGGACAAGGTGGTATCTGAGGGTTTTTAAGCCCTCTGGTGTCCCAGGGTTCCACTGCTGGTGCAGTTTCTCTGAGGGCTGTGCAGGTGGAGACTATTAGGCACAGACCTCTCCAGTCCAAGGACGGTCCCTCTGCCGCTGTGCTGCCCAGGGACAAGGTGGTATCTGAGGGTTTTTAAGCCCTGTGGTGTCCCAGGGTTCCACTTCTGGTGCAGTTTCTCTGAGGGCTGTGCAGGTGGAGACAATGAAGCACAGACCTCTCCAGTCCAAGGACGGTCCCTCCACTGCTGAATTAGAGGGGGGAAACCACACAGAAACCCAAATCCAATTGTAAGCTCATTTGGTTCCCATGTTGGGAGAGAGATGACATGTCAATTAATTAATTAATTAAACAGTGCCTGCAAAGTAGGCCATTGGCTGAATGGTAAGTAAACACTAATATAAATCCCACTGATTCAAGTGGTTTGCTCAAGTAGAGACTAGCAAATGAATTAAGGCCAAAAATTTAGAATCTAAAATGCCATTTAGCCCAGATCACTTTATGGAATACCTCCTGAGTGTGCCACATCTGATCGCCTTGATGTGTAGCCTCTACTCATGACAAGAGGCTTCTGTGAGAACAGAATACAGAGAAATGAAATGGTTTCTGATTGGGAAGGGGAACAGGCTTCTTATCACACTATCTGTTTAACATATATGCCAAAAATATATGTAAATTAGGATTAGACTTGGAGAAAGGAGGTGTGAAAACTGAAGGAAGGAAAATAAACAATTTATGATGTGAAGATGACACCATACTACTAGCAGAAAATAGCAAAGACTTGGAAAGATTACTGAAAAGACTAAAGGAAGAAAGTGTAAATGCAGATTTGCAGTTGTATGTTTAGAAAACAAAAATTATGATCAGAGATGACATACATAATTTTAAAGTAAATGATGAAGACATTGAAATAGCTCCAGCTTTTCCAAACCGTTTTTCAATCATTAATCAGAGTGGAGACTGCAATCAAGAAATTAGAAGACTGAGATTTGAAAGGGCAGCTATGAAGGAACTAGACAAATCCTGAAAAGTAAAGATGTATCATCAGATACTAAAATTAAGCTTGGCCATGCCATCATATTTCCCATTTCTACATATGTCTGAGAAAGCAGAACAGTGAAGAAAGCTGATAGGAAGAAAATCAATTCATTTGAAATTTGATGATAGAGAAGAGTTCTGCAAATACTGTGGACTGCTAAAAAGACCTGAACTCTCCCTAGAAGCCAAGATGGCCATACTGAGACTGTTGTACTTTGGACATATCATGAGAAAACATTGACTTTCAAGACAGGGCTGTAGATGATAGGGTGACTTGGAAATCTTTCATTCATGGAGTCGCCATAAGTCAAAGATCTAAGTCAAAGACTTGACAGCAGTTAACAACAGCAACAACAACTGGCAGCTAGAGGAGTGGAAGAAAAGGAAATATGGTCAGGGTATTCTTTGATTACATTTAAAGGCGAGGAAGTGCATAGCTCAGCAATGTTTGGATTTGATTTGTTAAACAAGGGTGAGATACTTCGTCCCCTTTCCCTACTGCCCAGATACCTCTATGATGCTCAAACTCTTAAATTTGGAATTCAGAGAAGCCCAGTATCCTTTGTTGGTGCTAGAGAAGATGATGTTTGGAATTAACAACAACAAAAGTGTTCACAGAAATATGTTTATTAGAAAATTACATGGAGGTGAGGGATAGTCTGTCCAGCAATAATAGACCTCTGCCCTCAGACTTGCAAATTAAGTCCATGGTTTTGTTGTTGTTGCTGTTCTGTATCTTCAATTTGTTTCCGACAGATGGTGACTCTATCCATGGTTGTTTGTTGTTATTAACTTCCCTCAAGTCAGTATGGACTCATGATGACCCTGTGGATAAGACTGTCTAACCTCTACTCTTCTTATTAGTTCCTGTATTCATACCCGCTGCGAGGTCCTTAATAGAGTCCATCCATCTAGTGTGCAACCATCCTCTCTTTCTACTTCTCTCATCTTTCCTAACATTATTGTTTTTTCCAATGAGTCGTGCCTTCTCATGGTGTGTCCAAAGTATGACAGCCTCAGTTTAGTCATCTTGACTTCCAGGGAGATTTCTGACTCAATCTGTTCTGGGACCCATTTGTTTTTCTTAGCATTCGTCTCCAGTACCACATCTCAAATGAATTTATTTTCTTCCTATGCACTTTATTAACTGTCCAGCTCTCGCGTCCATACATTGTACAATTCTGACTTTCATGCTCAATTGTATATCTTTGCTCTTTGGGATCTTTTTCTAGTTCTTTCATAGCTTTCAATGCCCTCCCCATTCCTTGTGTTATTATTTCTTGACTGCATCCCCATTCTGATCAATGTTTGAGCCCAGGTACAAGAACTCTTTTACTATTTCTATCTCCTCATTGTCTAGGTTGAATTTGTGTAGATTCTCCATGGTCATTCTTTTTGTTTTCTTTATGTTCACCAGTAAGCCTGCCTTTGCATTTTCTTCCTTGATATCCATGGTTACCTTCCACAAAACAAGACAAAGTGAGGAAAAACACGTTATCATAGCTATCTTTCACCACTTGAGGGAGTACCTCTTCCAAATGTGTGCTAAGAGTAGCTGGATACTAAGACAGTGATGTAGGTAGTAAGAAGTGAAGTCCAGTCTGAAAGTATTGTTCTAAAGGTGAGGAAACATGGCGGACAAAACAAAGAAGCTTATTTTGTTTTCTGCCTTTTCTACCCCCTTGGACTCTGTTGTCATGCCTAAAAAGGAGAATTGGTAGAATTCAGAGACATAGCTGTGTTACTCTGGAATATCAGTATGTAAAGGGAACTTGTAGCACCTTTGAGACTAAGGGTTGAAGCAGATTGTCGGGAAAGAGTGGCCTCTGCCTGCTCCAGCCATAATCAGGCCAGGACCATGGCGACCACACAGCCCTTTCAAAGCAGGCCGCTGCCGCAGGTCCCAAGCTGCGCTGGCCAGCAGTCAGTTTAAACAACAAAAGTGTACACAGAAAGATGTTTATTAGAAAATTACATGGAGGTGAGGGATGGTCTGATTCCACTAGCTAAACCATCTAAACTAGCTTAAAGGAGTTTAAACTGACTCCTTTTTGCAGTGGCCTCAGACTCCTTTTGGCAGTGGCCGAATGGCTTCCAGATGCTTTGGGGGCATGTGACATCTAAACACCATGCCCCCAAAGCAGCCAGAAGCCACTTCTTTTGGCCTGTGTGTTTCGGGCCTAACTAAGCAAAAGAAGTTGTAGACTAAGGACTTCATCACACAAGCCTTTAAACCTGCTATTAAAGCCAGAGCATAGCACCTTTGGCAATACTTGTCATATGACATCATCGCCATTTCATTGCTCCTTCACTATTAGAAAGTCCCCTTTTAATTGATGGGAAATACCTGTCAAGAAGGTCCCAAATGAAAGCTTATGCTACAACTTCTTTGATTTAGTCTTAGACGTGATACAAGATCATTGTGCATTTGGACACATAATTAATTTTGCAAGTATTGCCACACATTTCTCCACTTCAACATTATGCATGTTTCATCATGAAGCCTGAAGAAATAATTGGGGAAATTATACAGAAACAGATCATTTTATTTTTTTCCTGGCCAGCTTTAATGGATACAGAAGTTGGCCACAGAGCCTTCTTGAATACAAAAATTCAAACTGCAAAAATTAGTGTTAAATGCATGACATTGAAAGGGAAAGATGAGCATCTCAAAGGATGGGAAATCCAGGAAATCTTTATTCTGGCATGTTTATTTTAGAAACTTAGCCCTGGAGCTGATACTTCCATCTTCGATGGGTCATCCAGTGAAAATTCCTAGCTCTCTGCAACATTAGACAATCCAAACTGCAATTTTCTCTGTGTATTTGATATTTAAAATCCCAGACACTCTCTGGAGCAATGGGAACATAGCTCACAACCCTGGCTGCCACACAGGTTCTTACTGTATGAAGACCTAATTCAATGTAATAAATCGGAAGCATTTCTGTCAAATGAACCCATATTCCAAAGGAACACTCTGGCTGAAATAACATTACTGATTGCACAAGGAAAATTGGCTCAATCAATCATTAACCAATAAGCAAAATAAAAAAGCCAGCCAACACTCAAAATAGAGAAACTGATGAAAATTTATGAACATGCATAATGCATTATTACAAAGTTATTCATTCTCACCGCCATAAATATGTTGTGTGTGTCTATAAATGTCATTTGCTTTGTCTATGTATTTTCTGGTCCGCTTGTGTTTGGCTGATGTATGACCATAGCTTGCAATGTCAAACATTTGGATGTACATATGGGAGCTGAAATAGCGCTGGGATGCATAGAGCCAATCAGGACTTTTAGATTTATGTAGTTCTGCTCTACAACAATGGTGTGAGAGCTAGTATGTCACTACAATCAAGTGTGTGAGCTGTGAGATGAGAAAAAAAGCACCAGTAGCATTTCTGATTCAAATTTCAGTTCTGTCATGAATATATAGGGTGGCCTATCAGCTCTTGATGTGTGTATGTGTGTGTTTGCATGTGTGTGTCCACCTTACAGGTTGTTCTTAGGTTAGTAGCAATGTCTGTGAATTATGTTGAATATTGAGTATTTAGATAGCACTTTTCCTAAACAGATTATTGCTTAGGAATGGAGAAGAGAACACAACTGTTGTTGTTTGAGGGGTCTGCCCTCATACCTGAATGCATATATACTCCTTTTTAGGCATGGCAACAGAGACGCAAACTGCTCCATAGAGGAGGGTGACCATGATGTCAAAAGGTCTGGAGATCAAGCCCCAAGAGGAACAGTTGAGGCCTAGAGAAGAGAAGACTGAGACATGACATGATAGTTTTCTTCAAATATCCAAAGAGGTGTCAGGTAGGAAATGGAATGAGCTTGTTTTCTACTTCTCCGTTGGATAGTATCCAAATCTGTGGATTCAAATTACAAGAAAGGAGATTCTAGACCAGTGATGTCGACCCTTTTAGAGACCAAGTGCCCAAACTACAACCCAAAACCCACTTATTTATTGTAAAGTGCCGCGTCCCTCTGGCTTTTTAGTAACGAACTCTGGCGAACTCTGTGCTGAGGCGACAGCATGTGTGCCCACAGAGAGCTCTGAGTGCCACCTCTCACAAGCATGCCATAGGTTCACCACCATTGCTCTAGACTTTATCACACGAGGGTAGAAAAGTGGAATTTTAACAGGATAAAAGTATTTTGATGCAGTACGTATCATCCAACATCATGTCCACCCTGCTGCTGTTCATTGTTACTGTAGTGCACCTTTTCATTGATGGGCCCATATGTCAATATCCTCTCAATCCTGCTGCTATTCTAGTAGTAGTAGTAGTATTTATATCCTGCCCTTTTCCCAAAACTCGGACTCAGAGTTACATACATGATTAAAACAGTACAATTAAAAACATAGAAAAGTGTTATATTAAAACAGAATTACATTATTATAATATTAAAACAGATTGAATATAAAATAATAAAATATAGTTCCATTACGTGGAAAGGATCTATCGCCTTTGTGCGATAGATCCTTTCCACTGCAGTTGTCTCCTCCGATTCCTCCCAGAAGATGGTGTTTGGCAGTGCAGAAAACAGATCATACAACCATGGATCTCCAAAGCATTATCATGGGGAAAAGTGTGATAAGAAATTATGCCAAACTGATATGGTTCCATTAAACTAGTGTGACTGTGGCGGAATAGCCGTCTGGTGTTATAAAGACCTCTGACTAAACATTAGGAACAACTCCCTGATCGTAATGGCTGTTCAACACTGGAATAGTCTACTTTGGAGGGCAAAGGCCCTCACTGGAGGCTTTTAAATAGAAGTTAGATGGCTATCCCTTGGAAGTACTTTATCAGTAGTTTCCTGCACACACCTACCCTTTACCTCGACAGTGGCAGATGGCGGCTTCAGTTTCAGTGGGGTGATTAATCTGTTCTGGGTTTTAGTGTGAATGTTAAGGAACTATCCAGTGTGCTGAACCTTTGCCCCAGAATAGGTTTACCAATTTGAGTAGTTACTTTAGAATTCAAACTAAATTCCAGAGTGGATTCACTACCCCACTGATATGGGAGCTGCCAGCCATCTCTACATCCCAGCCTTTTGGGATCACTAGAAGATGGCTTTTCAATTTCATTGGAGATCACTGTTCCTCTGCCAGTACTAACAGTGGTCTGAGAAGCCAGTTTAGTACCATGTTTTCCCTCTCCTCACCTCAGTGAAATGTAGCTGGAGTCCCACTTGCACAAGAAGTGATCAAGACCTACATCTCAGAATTAGGAAAGAGAGAATGTCTATGTTTGCTTTGCCCAGGAAGACCTGAACAATTGTGTATTTTCTAGATGCTGAAAGAATAAAAGAAATTTAATTTCATACCTATTCTACAACCTTTTGTGTTGCTTGGTATTAGAAATCTTGTGTTAGTTAAATATTTGAATATAATGTTTTCTCTTTTACATTTTTGGGAATAATGAACACTTCACTCCCAGAACACACTGAGGGGGGTTGCAGACTGCCAGAAATAGTGTGAATTCAGTCCACTTTTAGGGTTAGGGTTAGTGCTAGGGAGTCATGGGAACTGTTATTTTTCTGAGACATTGAGCCTTCTCTGTCAGACAACTCTGATGCCACAATAAAATACAGTTCCCATGGTTCCCTAACTCTAACCCTAACCCTAAAAGTGGACTGAATTCACACTATTTCTGGCAGTCTGCAACCCCCCTGAGACACCTCAGACCTTGGAAAAGTTTCCTTTTTTGGATGACAGCTCCAGAATCCTGTGTGGCAAATTCTCAGAAGCCATGCTTGTCAAGCAATTTTGGGCATCGCAGTCTTTAAAAGTTATCTTACCAAATTCTGATAAGTCTGTGGCTGAGGTTGCACATGGCCAATTGTGTGGACCTCCCCAATTTCTTCTTCCTTTTTCAGCACATGCTGCATCACATATTACTCCAGAAATTCCACTTGCATTTAGAAGCCACATTTTGAAAAGCATTGGGGGAAATATGCAAGATATTTGGCAGGGCTTGTGTTTTTTTGTTTTCGTTTGTTTGTTTGTTGATGCCATTTCCTATCAAGCCAGCTTCATCTTATGGAGATTCTATAGATGAGAGGCCTCCACAACACCCTGTTATTAGCAGCCTTGCTCAGGTCTTGCAAACTCAGTGCCAGGGCTTACTTGGCTGCAATCCATCTCTGTGTGATCTTCCTCTTTTCCTGCTGTCATCCATCTTATGGAGCTTTATCATTTTTTCTAAGATCCATACTGACTCATACGTCCAAAGTACAATAGCCCCAGTTTAGTCATTTTAGCTTTAAGGTAGAGTTGTGGCTTGATTTGCAATTGGACTGATTTGACTTTTTGACAGTCCATGTTATCCACAGACCTCTTCACCAGGACCACATTTCAGAGGAGTTGAATGCATTTAAATCTTTGTTAATAACTAATATTAAGTTTTCCCAGATTTGATCTCAGGTATCTGAGGGTTGTAGAACTGGATGCATCTCCATCTCTATTCAAAATCCCCTCCCCTCTTCCTCTTCCTCAAATCTGGTGAAAGTATGGAGTGCGTGAAGCCCTCTAGACTTTTCCCCTTCTAATTTTAAAATGTTCTCTTCTTCCCTACCCAGGGGAACAAACATTTTCTTTATTCTGGAAATTATATGTGACAAAACATTCTAAGTGAGTTTAAGCCACATTGGGTCTTCCTTTTATTTGTCAAATCAGTTTTATTTTCTTGCCTCTCCTTCTGGCAAGAAAATTGAACAGGTGATGTAATGAACTTCATTCTGCCAAGTGGATGTGCATGCTGCCATCTAATGGCCAAAAATGAATACTATTATAATACAACCAAGGCTTGCTAATCCTTTGAATAGTCTGCATTTTGGAAAACATGTTTGTCCATTTCCTTCCTCCCCACCTGCCTCTGTCGTTAAAATCTTCATATTTATACACTACATTCACATCCCTAGATAGAAAATGCAACAGACCAGTGCAAGTTTTTGTACAGTAGACACTGATTAGAAAATTGTTAAAGTGACCCAGTAGTCTCTTGTTAGAGCCAGCATGGTGTAGTGGTTTGAGTGATGGAGTAGGACTCTGGGAGACCAGGGTCTGAATCTCTACTCAGCCACAGAAATCTAAGTCATACTCAGAGTCCAAGGAAAGCAACAGCAAACCTTCGCTGAAGAAATTTTGCCAAGAAGCCTCCATGAAGGAATCACTTAAGTCAGAGTTGGATGCACAAGAGGAAGAGGAAGAATAGGAGGAGTTCTTCCTTGTTAGAGTACATTTTTACTACAGAGTTACAACAGTTTGATGCCACTTCAGCTGTCAAGGCTCCGTCCTATGGAATCCTGGGAGGCCCTCAGAATTCTCTGTTAAAAGGCTCTGAACTACAGCTGTTGTTGTTGTTGTTGTTGTTAACTTCCCTCAAATCCCCAACCGATAGTGACCCTGTGTATGGACGTTATCACACGGGGAGTTGCGGGGAGAAAGTGGAAATAAACCGGACGAGCGGAAGACTTTAATTTATGGGATTTGTCCCGTTCCGCCTCGTCTGATAACTAAATTCGAATTTAAAAGGGGGTTAATTCGAATGAAAACCTGATCTTTTCAAATCCTCAAAAATCCCGAAGATGAAAAGATCAGGTTTTCATTTGAATTAACCCCCTTTTAAATTCAAATTTAGTTATCAGACGAGGCGGAACGGGACAAATCCCGTAAATTAAAGTCTTCCGCTTGTCCGGTTTATTTCACTTTCTCCCCACGACTCCCCATGTGATAATGTCCCTTCGGACATCTCCAAGACCTCCTGCCTTCCACTGCACTACTCAGCTCCTGTTGTTTCATGTCCATGACCTCCCTGATTGAGTCTATCCATCTGGCATGCAGTCTTCTTCTCTTTCTACTGCCTTCTACCTTTCCCAGCATTGTTGTCTTTTCTAATGGATCTTGCCTTCTCATGATGTGACCAAGGTATGACAGCCTCAGTTTGATCATTTTGGCTTCCAGGGAGATTTCTGGCTTGATCATTCAAGGACCCATTGGTTTGTCCTCTTGGATGTCCACAGCATCCTCAACACTCTTCTCCAGCACCACACCTCAAATGCATTGATTTTCCTCTTATCTTTATCCTGCCCTTATAACAGGGTTATTATAAGGCCAGTATTGATGAAATTGGGAGGAGATATGAAGAAATGACCTGGCTCTAATCAAGGGGGTTATGAAAAGAAAGGCTAACTGAGGGTATCCACACTGCAGAAAATAAAGCCATTTGATACCATTTTAACTGCCATGACTATAATCCTGGGATTTGTAGTTTGGTGAGCTCTCTGACAGACACCTCGCTAAACTACAGATTCCCGGATTTCACAGGATGGAGCCATAACAGTTAAAGTGATATCAAGCTGTTCTATTTCTTCAGTGTGGATACATCCTGGGACACATTGTTTCGCCTGCATTCCACTTCATATCAGCATAAAATGAGAGAGGAGCAGACTTTGGCTCACATTCAACTTGTTCAGACTGCACCTAAGAAAAGGAAGAGAAGAAAATGGAGTAGAACTTATTTGTACATGAAGGAGAGCTGAAAGCAGTTTTGGTGCTGGATGAGAGTGACTTTTGGTCTGAAAAACTGCACTTAATGGCTTTGAATGTTCCTTCTCTTTGTGAACAAAATGAAAATCACAGACTAAGCCGCAGGACTATATAAAATTCCCTTACAACTTATGGAAGGTAACCTAGGGGTATGCCTTCTATTTGTACTATTCCCTTGGCAGACCCTCTCCAGGGAGACTTGTTTGGAACCCACTCTGCTGTCATTCTGCCCAGGCAAAGATTATATGTATTATATGTTTTATTATGGACTGTATGTTTTAAAATCTGTAAGCCCCCCTGATTGGAGTACCACTGGGCGGGATATAAATAAATTTTATTATTATTTATTATTAAGATCTTCTAAAATTGTCCCTGGATTTTTAAACCTTTCAGACCAGCTTGGATTCAAAACCTGCAATTTCTCTGCTGTGTTGTATCTACTGTACTTTATCTTTAGATGCCACCACCTTCAGAGGAGTGAGTGGAGTTTTGCCCTCCCCAGTAGGCCCAGGAAAAAGCAGACTGATGCTGCCCCTCCTAACCTTGTCTTTTCTTCCTCATTAATATATATATATATATATATATATATATATATATATATTGCCATCTTGACCACACGCTGATGTTGCTTGGCCACATGTGTCTCACTTTCCATCTGTGCAATGTTGGAGAGTATGTTTACACTCTATCTTTCCATGCAGGATTACAGCATAATCCTTTGAATTTATCTGGGAACATGGCTCATTAAGTGTGGTGTAGTGGTTTGAGTGTTGGGCTAGACTCTGCAGAGCTGGGTTCGAATCCCCACTCGGCTATTGATGCCTACTGGGTGACCTTGGGCAAGTTGCATGCTCTCAGAGGATGGCATTGGCAAACTGCGTCTGAAGAAACTTGCCAAGAAAACCCCATGATGAGTTCACCATAAGTCAGAAACAACTTGAAGTCACTCAACAACAACAAATCAGATAAGGATAGAATCAGAGATGTGATGGATCCAGACTTGGGCATTCCTAATGTATACCTGTGTGCATGTATGTGTGTTTTCCCATTGCATCATCCTGTCCAGAGGTTTGTTGGTTGGTTTTCAAAATGACTTGAATTGAACTTGTATAAGTTTCACAAAAGCAGGGAAGAAAAGTATTTAAAGTTGTGATGCAGTGATTAGAATGCTGTTTTGTAATTTGAATGATACAAGTTCAAGTACACTGCTAGATCATAAAACTAACTGTGGCTTAAAGCCAGCCCCCAGCCCTCATGGATGACATAGCTCAAAAAGTTGCTATGAGAATAAAGGAGGGAAGAAGAAAGTCATGAATACTGCCTTGAACTCATTGGAGAAAAGGCTATGAATATAAATAATGAAATGAATTTATCAGTATCTGTCCCTAGCTCCTCTGGGCCTAAGATATTCCTGGCAAACTCCAAAGGGAATATACTTCCAAGGGAAGATTATTGTTTTAAAAAATCTAGTGTGCCACCTACAGAACCAGTGTGGTGTAGTGGTTTGATTGCTAGACTAGGATTCTGGAAGACAAGGGTTCAAATCCCCACATGGACATGGACACCTTGGGCAAGTGACACTCTCCCAGCCTCAAAGGAAGGCAATGGCAAACTCCACTGAATAAACCTTGCCAAGAAACCCCATGAAAGGTTTACTTTGGAGTTTCCATAAGCCAGACATGATTTGAAGGCACACAACAACAAGTTGTTCCCCATAAATTTAATGAAACAGAGACACTGCTACATCACTCCATGCCTCTGCTTTAGACCATTTCAGGAGACCATGTGAAGTACATAAAAGGCAATGATCAGATCTCAGGGCATTACCCAGCTCCCTGGTCAGTGGAAAGGGAAAGACATCTCACCAAGCTGAAAGCTAGTCCTTTAATGCTCTTCCTCTTTACTGAGCCTGCAATAACCTTCTTGTAGCTGCAGGGATGCAATGATCAAACCTCTGGGACAGATTTTTGGTCTTTTTGCTTTTTTCTCTTTTCCTTAATTTTTTTAACCTTCACACCCGATAAAGAACTTTAGAAAGCTCTAAAAGCTCATACCTCTTGTGTAGCACTATACAGCCATCCCTCCCAATTCATGGTGAATCCATTCCAGACCCCATTGGTTACAATTGCAGCACACTCCCATGTGAGCCACTGTGCACGTGCCTCAGGTGTGCGTGCCATTTTGTCCCTCCCCAGTTGCCATCCATGAAGGAGCAAGACCACAGATTCCAAGTCCACAAATGGGGAGGGATGAGTGCAATAACATTTTAGTGGTCTATAAAAAGTATTTGTTGTTGTTAACTGCCTTCACATCAATCTCGACCCATGGCGCCCCTATGGATGAGACATCTCCAGCCCAGCTCCTGCAAACTCATATTCGTGGTCTCTTTAATAAAGTCCATCCATCTAGCATCTGCCTTCCTCCCTTTCTACTTCCTTCTACCTTTCCCAACATTATTGTTTTTTCCAACAATTCATGCCTTCTTATGATGTGTCCAAAGTATGACAGTCTAAGTGTTGTCATCTTGGCTTCTAGGGATATCTCTGGCTTGATCTGCTTTAGGACCCATTTGTTTGTCCTTTTGGCTGACCATGGGATCCTCAGCACTCTTCTCCAGCACCACATTATCTCAAATGCATTGATTTTCCTCCTATCTTCTTTCTTGACTGTCCAGCTCTCACATCAATACATGGTAATAGGGAATACAATCGCTTGTATGATTCTGATTTTTGCGCTGAGTTGTATGTCTTTGCATTTTAGGACTTTTTCTATCATAGCTGCCCTCCCGATTCTTAATCTTCTCCTGATTTCCTGGCTGCAGTCCCCATTCCAATCAATGTTTGATCCCTTCTACTATTTCTATTTCCTCACTGTCTAGTTTGAATGTGTGTAAATTCTCTGTGGTCATTATTTTTGTTTTCTTTATGTTCAACAGTAAGCCTGCCTTTGCACTTTCTTCGTTGATCTTCCTTAGTAGTTATTCCAGGTCTGTGAGGCTTTCTGCTTGTATTATGGTGCTGTCAGCACATCTCAGATTGTTGACTTTTCTTCCTCCTATTTTCACTCCTCCCTCTTCCATGTCCAAGCCTGCTTTCCTTACAATATGTTCTGCATACGTTCAACAGGTAGGTAGGGTGATAGGGTGCAGCCTTGTCTGACCCCAATTGGGATCCATTCTGTTTTTCCATGTTCTGTCCTGACAGTAGCCTCTTGTCCTGAGTACAGATTCCTCATTAGGACTCTCAGATGTGTTGGCACTCCCGTCTTTTAATGGTATTCCATAGCCTTTCATGACCTATGCAGTCAAGGCTTTGCTATAGTCTATAAAGCACATGCTGATTTTCTTTTAGAGCTCCCTGCTACGCTTCATTAGCCATTGTATATTTGCAGTGTGATCCCTGGTGCCTCTTCCTTTCTTGAACTCCACTTGGACCTCTGGGATTTCTCTCTTCATGTATAGTTGGAGTCTGTGTTACAGTATTTTGAGCATAATGCTATGGTCCTATAGTTGCTGCAGTCTCTTGTGTCTCCTTTTTTCTGGATGGGGATGTATATTGACCGCTTCCAATTTGTTGGCCATTGTTTTGTTTTCCATATCTGTTGACATATGTTGGTTAGCACTAGAGTTGACTCTGTCAGTGTCAAAGTATTACCCACCCAGTTTTAACAACAACAACACTTTAACTGACTACAGGGTAACTTTGTTGCTCTTGTTTTTTTAAAGTGGTTTTCAAATTGGAAAGATGGCAAACTCCAAAAAACAACTCAAACTTCAATGATCAAATCCCTGGGCCAACTCAAAAGTGCAAAACATATAGAATGATAGAATCATAGAGTTGGAAGAGACACATGGGCCACCAAATCCCACTGCTGCCTGTAGAAACACATCATGCTAGCTTTTGAAGTTTCACAGGCTTCTTCATTAGGCAGAGATGGTCAAACAGTACCACAACATTGTCATTTTCACCTGCTATATGCTATTTTACCATCTACCTGAAGAAGCAGCCTATGAAACTTTGAAAGCTTTCATTGCCTGTTCTGCGACTTCATTATGGAGCAAAAAAGCATCAGTTAGTGTTGCCAGGTTTTCAAAACAGCAATAAATGACAGACAAAATTCACGACTTTCAGGGTAGACAATTAGCAAGTTGCTATTAGCAAGTTTGTGTTCTTCCCAAATACCAAATGAAAGTATTGACTGCAGCTAACTTGACCATGTGTTTCTCTGTAAAATTAACACATGGTCAATATTCTTAAATTACATGATGACACCTTTCTGTCTATTAAAGGCCCACACTCCAAAATACAGATTTTTTAAAAAAAATTAAATTGACATCTCAGTCGGTCTATACAAAATAAGATTGCCAAATCTCAGGGCCTGGTTCCCTGGCTCCAGTTTTTGTGGGCCAGCTCCAGGCAGGAGGCAAGGGTCAAAAGTCTCCAGTTTTAGTGAACTCAGCTCCAGGCATTAGGAGACAGTAGTCTGCAAGTCTATTTGAGCCAAGAGTAGCAAATTGCTACAGTTTCCAAGGCTTAATTGATTTCTTGCTGCAACTTGCCAAGACTCCAGGAGGTCTTTGTATTTACTTATGGTGCATCCACACTGTAGAAATAATGCAGCTTGGCACCACTTTAGCTGTCATGGCGCCACCCTATAAAATCCTGGGATTTGTAATTTTGTGAGGCACCAGCACTCTTTGGCAGAGAAGGCTAAAGATCGTGTAAAACTATAATCCCAGGAGTCCATAGGGTGGAACTACAACGCAGAACTGCTTCATTTCTTCACAGTCATTGTTGTGCTAGGGCTCACTCTCTGCTCTGCATCCATCTCCTGGCTAGAAATAAGCTATGTTAAATGCTCCTTATATCGTGTAAAAGAAACAATCCCCACATTTCACTTTGACCCCTTTAGCTAAGTCTTAAATTTCCAAACTGGAAAAGATGCCTTCTCTCTTTTTATTTGTTTAAATGACAAGGTGTGAGCAATCTTGGTTGGTTCTTAATGCACCAGGGACTGTTCCTAGGTCTCAGGTTTTGGCGCTGAAACCTCAGGCACTGGGATGGTCCTGAATTGGCAACCCTAATAAAAAATTAAAAAAAAGGGAAAGCTTTCTAACCCTCAAATATGGGACATCCTTTATAATAAGGGACACCTACTCAGCCTCAGGGGAAGGCCTCCTCTGAACAACCTGTTGGCCATTTAGCAATTCCAGTCAAAAATCTACCAAACAGTGATACTTTTATTGGCCAACCAAAATGCACAATATACTTGCTGCAAGCTTTCGAAGCTCCGATGGCTTCTTCATCAGGCAAAGTGTTACAAACCAAACAGGAGGGAAAAAATGAAAATGTTAGTCATGGCCTGCATTTTGCTGATTCTCTTCTTAGATAAGATTGTTAGTCGCACCTCCTCCTTCTCCTCTGAACTAATCTTCCCAAGCAAAACCCATGGCAGGTTTGCCTTAAGGTCACCATAAGCTGGAAACAACCTGAAAGCACAGAACACCAAGAACCACAACCATCTTCTTTGTCCTTTTAAATCGGTGTGTGTTTTAAAAACTGCTGTCTTTTTAATTGATGCTGTTTGCCTGTTGGTTGCTGTTGTTCCCTGCCTCGATCCATGGGAAGAGACAGCTAAGAAATAATAATAATAATAATAATAATAATAATAATAATAATAATAATAATCATAGAATCATAGAATCATAGAATCATAGAGTTGGAAGAGACCACAAGGGCCATCCAGTCCAACCCCCTGCCATGCAGGAACTCCCAATCAAAGCATCCCCGACAGATGGCCATCCAGCCTCTGCTTAAAGACCTCCAAGGAAGGAGACTCCACTACTCTCCGAGGGAGTGTGTTCCACTGTCGAACCGCCCTTACTGTCAGGAAGTTCCTCCTAATGTTGAGGTGGAATCTCTTTTCTTGCAGCTTGCATCCATTGTTTCGGGTCCTAGTCTCTGGAGCAGCAGAAAACAAGCTTGTTCCCTCCTTAATATGACATCCCTTCAAATATTTAAACACAGCTATCATATCACCTCTCAGCCTTCTCTTCTCCAGGCTAAACATCCCCAGCTCCCTAAGTCGTTCCTCATAGGGCTTGCTTTCCAGACCCTTCACCATTTTAGTTGCCCTCCTTTGGACACGCTCCAGTTTCTCCACATCCTTTTTGAATTGTGGTGCCCAGAACTGGACACAGTATTCCAGGTGAGGCCGGACCAAAGCAGAATATAGTGGCACTATTACTTCTCTTGATCTAGACACTATACTTCTACTGATGCAGCCTAAAATTGCATTGGCCTTTTTAGCTGCTGCATCGCACTGTTGACTCATGTTCAACTTGTGGTCCACCTGGATTCCTAGATCCCTTTCACAGGTAGTCTCATTCAGCCAAGTGTCCCCCATCGTATATCTGTACTTTTCGTTTTTCCGCCCTAAGTGCAGTACCTTACATTTCTCTGTGTTGAATTTCATTTTGTTAGCTTTGGCCCAACTTTCTAGTCTGCTCAAGTCATTTTGAATTTTGATCCTGTCTTCTGGGGTATTAGCTACTCCTCCTAATTTGGTGTCATCTGCAAATTTGATAACTATGCCCCCAATACCGTCATCCAAGTCATTAATAAAGATATTGAATAGCACTGGGCCCAGGACAGAGCCCTGTGGCACCCCACTGGTCACTTCTTTCCAGGTTGAAAAGGAGCCATTGTTGAGCACCCTTTGTGTTCGACCAGATAACCAATTACAAATCCATGTAACAGTTACTTTGTCTAGCCCACATTTTACCAACTTGCTTGCAAGAATGTCATGGGGAACTTTGTCAAAGGCCTTACTGAAATCAAGATATACTATATCCACAGCATTCCCTTCATCTACCAAGCTGGTAATTTTATCAAAAAAAGAGATCAGATTTGTCTGGCATGACCTGTTTCTCTGAAACCCATGTTGACTTTTTGTGATTATGAAATTATCTTCCAGATGTTCACAGACTCTCTGTTTAATGATCTGCTCCAGAATCTTTCCAGGTATTGATGTCAGACTAACTGGACGATAATTGTTGGGATCCTCTTTTTTCCCCTTTTTGAAGATGGGGACAACATTTGCCCTCCTCCAGTCCGCTGGGACCTCTCCTGTTTTCCAGGAATTCTCAAAGATTATTGCCAATGGTTCTGATATTACATTTGCCAGTTCTTTTAATACCCTTGGATGTAATTCATCTGGTCCTGGAGACTTATATTCATCTAGATTAACCAGATGTTTCTGTACTATCTCTTTACTTATTCTGTGATGAAATTCTCCTATTCTGTCCTCTGCTCCATTATCCTCAAGTTGAGCACCCTTTGCCTTTTCTGAGAAGACTGAAGCAAAGAAGGTGTTGAGTAATTCTGCCTTTTCTCTGTCCCCTGTTAACTTTTTGCCATCTTCTCCACACAGTGGCCCTACCATTTCCTTCTTTTTCCTTTTGCTACTGACATACCCCCAAAAGCCCTTTTTATTGTTCTTAACCGCTCCAGCAAGCCTGATTTCATTCTGCGCTTTAGCTTTTCTGACTTTAACCCTACACGTGCTAGCTATTTGTTTGAATTCCTCTTTGGTGATTTCCCCATTTTTCCATTTCTTATACATGTTCCGTTTAAAACATAGTTCAGTTGCAAGTTCCTTAGTCATCCATCCTGGTTTCTTGAGACACCTCCCATTCTTCCTCCTCATTGGCACGGTTTGAAATTGTGCCTTCAGTATCTCCCTTTTGAGAAACTCCCATCCGTCTTGAACTCCCTTCTCTTTTAGTATTCCTGTCCATGGGATCACCCTCAGTATTTCTCTAAGTTTAGTAAAATTAGCTTTCCTAAAGTCTAGAATGCGTGTCTGACTATGCCTGGCTTCTCCTTTCCACTGTATAATAAACTCCAGGAGGACATGATCACTCCCGCCTAAGGATCCAACCACTTGCACCCCATTAACTAGGTCTTCCCTGTTAGTTAGGATCAGATCCAAAATAGCTGACTCCCTCGTTGCCTCTTCCACCTTTTGAACAATGAAATTGTCTTCGAGGCAAGTGAGGAATTTGCTAGACCTCAAGGATTTTGCCGAGTTTGACTTCCAGCAAATATCCGGATAGTTGAAGTCACCCATCACTACTATATTTCTCCTTTCTGAGTGTGTGGTCATCTGTTCTAGAAAGGCATCATCCAGTTCTTCTGCCTGAGTCGGGGGTCTGTAGTAGACTCCCACAATAACATCCCTGTTGTTTCTTTCCCCTTTAATTTTTATCCAAATGCTCTCCACCTGGCTTCCAGGATTGTTGTCCTGGATTTCTTCACTGGTGTAAATATCCCTGACATATAATGCTATTCCTCCTCCTCTCCTGTTTGGCCTGTTTCTCTTGAAGAGGTTATACCCCTGTATTTTTACATTCCAATCATGAGACTCATCCCACCAGGTTTCAGTGATGCCTATTATATCATATTTGCTTTGTTGCGCTAGGAGTTCAAGTTCATCTTGCTTATTTCCCATGCTCTGTGCATTAGTGTAGAGACATCTAAGACCATATGTCTCCTTTGCTTGCTGCCTTAGCACGTTTTTTTGCCTCCCACTGTTGGGTCCCTCTACTGTTTGCTTTGTTTCCTCTATGACAGTTTGACTATTTTTTCCAGTCCTTTTGTCTTCCAGGGTGCTGTCTCCCTTCCCCACATAACTCAGTTTAAAGCCCTCCTGATCAAATTCTTCAGACTGTTGGCAAAAACGTTTCTTCCAACTGGTGTGAGATGCAGCCCATCCCTTGCCAGGAGTCCACCCTCATGGAACCGCAGCCCATGATCCAAGAATCCAAATCGTTCTCGACGACACCATCTGCGGAGCCAATTGTTGACATCTGCTATCTTCCTCTCTCTTCCTGGACCGTGCCCTTCAACTGGCAGTAGAGACGAGATGACAATCTGTGCCTCCATTTCTTTCAGCTTCTTTCCTAGAGCCTCGTAATCCCTTTTGATGTTTTGAAGGCTGTGTCTTGCTGTGTCGTTCGTTCCCACGTGAACCAAAAGGAAGGGGTATTGGTCGGTAGGCCTGACCAGTCTTCTCAGCCTCTCTGTCACATCTCGGATCTTTGCCCCAGGGAGACAACACACCTC
This sequence comes from Phrynosoma blainvillii, assembly GCA_026167975.1. Lineage (NCBI taxonomy): Eukaryota > Metazoa > Chordata > Lepidosauria > Squamata > Phrynosomatidae > Phrynosoma > Phrynosoma blainvillii. The sequence continues at coordinate 238,416,030 of JANUYF010000003.1, read as the reverse complement.
CCGAGACATCTTGTCAGGCCCACAAATCACTGCTTCTGTCCCTCTCAGCAAGGAGTCCCCCACCACGACCACACGTCTCCTACGAGGCTTAGCAGCGAGTGTTCCCTGTGGTGGTACTCCCAGATCTTTCCCTGAAGTCTGTTCATGCTGCTCTTCCTCGTCCTCCTTGGTAAGGGAAAGAGCTTGAAAACGATTCTGTAGCTGCAAGCTCCCAGAACGATCTCTGGTCTCCCTACTTCTACGTGTGACATTCCTCCAGCTGTCTACCTCCTGTGTATGTGGTGTGACGTTCTCTTCCCCAGCAACTTCCACTGTGTGGTCCCTGTCCAAGACCGTTCGTTCCGTTCTGTCTAGGAAAGCCTCTTGCTCCCTAATATTCTGAAGTGTAGCTACCCGCGCCTCCAGCTGCTGTACTTTCTCCTCCAAGAGAGCTACCAACTTGCACTTGGAGCATGTGTAGTTCCTGACCTCTGTAGGTAGGAAGACAAACATACCACAGGTATTGCAGGTGACGGCAGCAGTTCCTTCAGTATCCATACTAAGTATTAAAAAGGACTATGGCTTTCCTCCTCAAAGAAAATCTCTTGCTAAAACCAATGTTAAAGTCTGCAGATTGTCTGCAAAGTCTGCTAAAGTCTGCAAACCAAAAGTTTTCTACAATTGGTAGTGGTTATAAAATTCTTTCCTGGCAGAAACCTCTTTCTCTTTCTCTTCTCTTTTAGAAACTGGCCTGGAGAGCCTCCTCCTCCTCCTCCTTCCCTGTCCTGGCCGAAACTGACCTGAAACTGACCTCTGGGAGCAGTTGTAAAGAGCTAACTGCCTAGCCCACCCCCTATTGATTTGCAAATGCTCTTAACAAAGCCCCACCCGCTGAGTCACAGTCACACTTCCCCCAGGAGTTTTTAAAAAGAACTTAAAAACTTACCCTCTCAAGATGGCTGCCTGGAAACTGTTTTCTTCCTCTCTCCTAGCAGGAATTGGCCTGGAAAGCTTTCTTTCCTGGCAGAAACCTCTTTCTCTTTCTCTTCTCTTTTAGAAACTGGCCTGGAGAGCCTCCTCCTCCTCCTCCTTCCCTGTCCTGGCCGAAACTGACCTGAAACTGACCTCTGGGAGCAGTTGTAAAGAGCTAACTGCCTAGCCCACCCCCTATTGATTTGCAAATGCTCTTAACAAAGCCCCACCCGCTGAGTCACAGTCACACTTCCCCCAGGAGTTTTTAAAAAGAACTTAAAAACTTACCCTCTCAAGATGGCTGCCTGGAAACTGTTTTCTTCCTCTCTCCTAGCAGGAATTGGCCTGGAAAGCTTTCTTTCCTGGCAGAAACCTCTTTCTCTTTCTCTTCTCTTTTAGAAACTGGCCTGGAGAGCCTCCTCCTCCTCCTCCTTCCCTGTCCTGGCCGAAACATAATAATAATAATGTCACACTCTCTCAGCCTCAGGGGAAAACAATGGCAAACCTCTTCTGGACAAATCTTGCCAAGAAAACCCCACAATAGGGTTGCCTTAGGGTAGCCATTAATCCGGAACGACTTGAAGGCACACAGCAACAGCAACAACAACAATAACAACCATCTTATTTGTCCTTTTAAATTGATGTGTGCTTTAAATGATGTCTTTTTAACTGATGTCATTTATCTTTTAATTATTGTTGTTCCCTGCTTGGATCCATGAGTAAGGCAAGTGAAATAATAATAATAATAATAATAATAATAATAATAAATATCTATGAGGAGAGGCAGGTGAAATAATAATAATAATAATAACAACAACAACAACAATAATAATATCTAGAGGAGAAGAAGATGACATAATAATAATAATAATAATAATATCCATGAGGAGAGGCAGGTGACATCATCATCATCATCATCATCATTATTATTATTATTTTATCTATGAGTAGAAACAGGTGAAATAATAATAATAATAATAATAATAATATCTATGAGGAGACGCAGATGACATAATAGTAGTAATAATAATATAATAATAATGATATCCATGAGGAGAGGCAGGTGACATTATTATTATTATTATTATTATTATTATTATTATTATTATATCCATGTCGAGAGGCAGGTGACTAAATAATAATAATAATAATAATAATTTAATCCATGAGAAGAGGCAGGTGACATTAACAACAACAACAATAATGATAATAATGATATCCATGAGGAGAGGCAGGTGACATCATTATTATTATTATTATTATTATTATTATTATTATTATTATTACAAGCCACGCTCTCTGAGCCTCAGGCAATGGAAGGCAATGGGACAAACCATTGTCCTCTGGACAAACCTTGCCAAGGGAACCCCATGATAGGGTCGCCCTCAATCAGTGAGAAACGACTACTCTGCTTGCAGTTCTGCCTTGCGTCCTGCAGATGGGGCCATTGCCCTGCAGAAGGCGCCATTTTGTCGCTGGCCTTCCCGCCTCCCGCCATTCCCCTTTCCCTCGCTCCGGAAGGAAAGAAGGAAGAGCAGACATGGCGGCAGGAGCAGCAGGAAGAGGAGGAAGAGGAGGAGTCGCGGCGGAATGCCGGGTCTTTCGTGCCCCTTTTGCAGCCGAAGTATGTCTTTATGCATACTGCATGGAGGGGCCTCTGCACTTGGGTGGGTGAAAGGGAGAGGAAGAGGAAGGAAACAGCCAAGGGAAAGGGAAGACTATGCTGGAGCAGGAGTGAAAAATGAGCTCTGGTCTGGAAGAGGTTGGCTCTTAAAACTACTACTCCCAGCCATGCAGGGAATTGTCTTTCAAATTGTGTGTATTGTCTGCCTCCGAGTCATTTCCGACTTATGGCGACTCTTAAGTCTCCTATTGTGGGGCTTTCTGGGCAAGATTTGTTCAGAGGGGGCTTGCTGAGGCTGAGAGAGTGTGACTTGCCCAAGGTCTCCCCACTGGTTTCCAGGCTGAACTGAACTCCCCACTGGTTTCCAGGCTGAACCCTGGTCTCCAGAGTCTAAGGTCCAAAACACACTGCAGAAATAATCTAGTTTGAGACCTCTTTAACTGCTAGGGAATCCTGGGGGCTATGGCACCAGAGCTCTCTGACAGAGGAGGCTAAAGGTTTCACAAAACTACAGATCCCAGGATTCTCTAGCCTTGAGCCAGGGCAGTTAAAACAGTCTCAAACTGGATTATTTCTGCAGTATGTTTTGGACCAGAGTTGCCTGAGGTCACCCAAATGATTCTGGAAGAAGCAAAGAGCCTTATTCTGAAAACAGCTCTTGGGTGTTGTTGTTTTTTTAAGGAGGCTCTTTTGTTATCGACACACGTGTAAAATACAAAATGTAACATAAGTAGGTGGAGAAATATGTATTAACATTGCATATGTTGCAATATATCATTTAAAATAATTTAAAATAATGTTATCAAAATAATCCATATTTTAAGTGCTGTACCTCCAAACAATAATTTGTTTCTAGGTTTGCCCATCAAGTTGTGTTTTCTGTAAGCAAAGAACATTTTCCACATAATTTTGAATATTCCTGTTGGGGGCAATGTCCTCATTTTACTGCCTCATGGACTTATCCCCAAGTAAATTGCAGTGAATGGGATTTCCAGAGCCAACATTTCAGTGGTCTGAGTGACTCCTTGCCACTTCTGAATGCTAAGAGAAACAGAGTCCATTTTACAGTTCCTCCTGTTTAGCCTAGAATTAAATATAAAGGAAAGCACCATACAAACTCAGTTCAGCCTTAAGATCCAACCAAAAATTTTATTTCTGCAGACTAATTTAAATGCTAAATGTGATCAATTGTTGCGTACATGCAAATCCTCAAATGCGTATAGATGATTGATTACATGTGAAACTGTTGCTTCCAAGAGTTACAAAATGTTTAAAATCTGATGCAGACTTTGTTGCTTCTATTAAGTAATCTACTGTTGATCTCAGCTAGATTCTGCATATATTGGGCTGTTAAAAGAAAAAGATGAGCCAAAATAACTCAAGTTGTTCAGTATTTACTAAAGTATTGTTCACTGTGGTCCAAAACACACTGCAAAAATAATCCAGTTTGAGACCGCTTTAACTGCCCTGGCTCAATGGTAGGGAATTGTGAGAACTGTAGTTTTGTAAGACATTTAGCTTTCTCTGTCAGAGAGCTCGGTGCCACAATGAACTACAATTCCCAGGATTCCCTAGCACAGCCAGGGCAGTTAAAGCAGTCTCAAACTGGATTATTTCTGCAGTCTGTTTTGGAGCCTAGTCCAAACCACTACACATAGGGCCTTTGCAGACTGCCAGAAATAGAGCAAATTGAGTCCACTTTAAGGGTTAGGGTTAGTGCTAGGGAATCATGGGAATTGGTGTTTTTTTCTGAGACATTGAGCCTTCTCTGTCAGAGAGCTCTGGTGCCACAATAAAATATAGTTCCCATGATTCCCTAACCCTTAAAGTGGACTCAATTTGCACAATTTCTGGCAGTCTGCAAAGGCCCATAGTATCTTTTTCTTTGCACATAGCAAAGGCCAGCAGGGGGCAAAGGATGTACAGTGGTACCTCGACATACGAGTTTAATTCGTTCCGTAACCTTGCTCGTATGTCAAATTGCTCGTATCTCAAAGCATCTCAATTTTCCCCATTGAAATTGAAATGTAGTGTGCGGTGTAGTGTGCGATTCCTCGTATCTCAAATCTTGCTCTCATCTCAAAGCAAAATATCGCTCGCTCGGCGGCTCGTATCTCAAAACACTCGTATATCAGGGCACTCGTATGTCGAGGTACCACTGTACTGTAATTCTAAAACATACTTGGCCCCACTGAACAAACTGGGACTTGCCGAGTGATGTAGAATTCAGAGACATAGGCTGCATCTGCACTGCAGAAATAATCCAGGTTGATACCACTTTAACTGTCATGGCTCAGTGTTGTATATATCTCTGGGTAGTTTGTTGGGGCACCAGCACACTTAGAGGGAAGGCTAAATGTCTCACCAAACTACCAATCCCAGAATTCCATAGCATTGAGCCATGGCACTTAAAGTGGTGTCAATCTAGATTCTTTTTGCTGTGCAGAATATCAGTATGCAAAGGGATCTTTTAGCACCTTTGAGACTATCTGAAGGAAAGATGCTGATAGCATGATCTTTTTTAGACTTGGTCTGTTTGTCAAATGCACAGCAGTGCATCCGATGCAGGAGTGTAGCTACTCCAGAGACAACACTCGATCATTATCTCTCACCAAATAAGAACTCCTTCAATGTAGACTACGACTCTGGAGACCTGGGTTCAAATCCCCGCTTGGCCATGGAAGCACGCTGGGTGACCTTGGGCAAGTTGCTGCCATACTGCAGAATTAATGCAGCTTGATGCTACTTTCGCTGTCATGACACAATGCCATCAAATTCTGGGATTTGCAGTTTTGTGAGATATTTATCATTCTCTGTCAGAGAGCTCTGGTGCCACCAAAAAAAAAAAAAAAAAAACAAGCCTACAAATCCCAGGATTCCACAGGATGGAGCCATAGCAGTTAAAGCTGTGTCAAACTGCATTAATTCTGCAGTGTAAATGCAGCCATACTCCCATCTTTAGAGGAAGGCAAATGCAAACCCCCTCTGAACAAATCTGGCCAAGAAAACCCTTAGATAGGTTCTCCTTAGGCTTGCTACAAGTTGGAAATGACTTGAAGACACACAAAAATAAACCCAAATATCTAACAATAACTTAAAACATCTGTTGGGCATTGATAAATACTATTGAGGCATCCAAAGAAAAGGGGCAAATAGATATACCAAGGGAATGCAAAGGTAGCAAATAAAATATTTCTAGGTGTGAACGATTCCTGTTCCTGCCCTCATTTTACTGCCTCGGCTACATTCCTGGACTTATCCCCAAGTAAATTGCAGTGAATAGGATTTCCAGGGCCAGCATTTCAGTGGCCTGAATGACTCTTTGCTTCTTCTGAATGCTAAGAGAAACAGTCCATTTTACATTAGAACTGTATATGCTTGCTCTTGCTCAATAGGCAATGTACTAAGTGATTGCAAAATCCAGCTTTATGGGAAACTTGAGCTATTTTGGCTCATCTTTTTCTTTTAACAGCCCAATATTCAGAATCTAGCTGAGATCAACAATAAATTCCTTAATGGAAGAAACAAAGTCTGCATCTGATTTTGATCTGATCTGATTTTGCAATTCTTGGAAACAGCAGTTTCACATGTAATCATCTATACACATTTGAGGATTTGCAGGGGGGGGCGCGAGGCTCCGTAAAGGGGGCCCCGTTACGGCTGGAGAGAGGGAGATTGTCCCAGTGCAGCCCCAGTAGCAGCCCAACGTGCTCTATCCTGATTGGTCAAACCCGCCCATGTGACTATTTACAGTCGCGCGGGGGGGGCGCGAAATGTTTTCTTCTTTCCAAGGGGGGGGGGCGTGACAGAAAATAGTGGAGAAGCACTGGGTTAGGGGCACAGGACCCCTGTGAATGTGGAAAAACTGCAAATAACAAAAACACTTTTTTACCTCAGAGAGAACGCTTCTCTAGGAATCTCTAGGCCCTCCAGTGCAACTCTGTGGTCAACATCTGCCAGACATTGACCATAGAATTGCTCTGGAGGAGCTACAAATCCCTAGTGGAGTGTTCTGTCTAGGAATCTCTAGGTCCTTCAGTGCAACTTTTGGTTAAAGTTGATCATAGAGTTGCACTGGAGGACCTATGGAGTCCTATAGAAAACATATTAATAAAATCCATGAATGATCAAAGCCACAAAAGTCAAAGCTGCAAATGTGGAGGGACGAGTGTACTACTTTCTGTTATAGGCTGTGCAGAAGGGTTTCCTCCAATTTGTTCCAAATGTCCTGTTCTTTACTTAAGTTAAGCATCCCTTTTTCACATACCATGGTGGCTAGGCAGACTGGTTGTTTGAGCCATTGTCTGCTATTCATTTCCCCCGTTAATCCCAGCCAAAGGTGGCATGGCCCACAGTTCTGTTGCCCAAGAATGTGGTATCTTTCCCATGAAGCTGCAGAATATTTTTTTTTTCCCAGAGTCATGAATCCCTGAAAGGTCCCAGGTTGACGTTTATAGTTTTGGAGTAGTGGCAAGGAGCTTGGCTGGAGAAGACATTGGCACAAGATAGGATTTTCAGTGTAAAACAGTGTGAATTTAGGTCATGGAGTGAGTCAGTATGTTTTAACAGCAATCTTGCACAGGGAAATTCTGTCATACTTTGGTTTTTGTTGCCTACAACTGGCAGAGACAGCCATCTTCTAGAAAAGCTTATTGGTGCTTTGCTCCTTTAGCACATGTTGTTTTCTTTAATCTGAGAATGAAGCTCTAGGAAGCTGTTCCAGTAATTAGTGCAGTTCCTTTAATTTTAGTTCCTAATTGGATGTTCAGAAGTGTTCAGTTCAGTTCAGTTCATTTTTATTATGGTCATAGACCAGCACAGGTAAAAAGTGGATACAGAATAAAAGAAGGTAATGTTTAAAACAGTGGTAAGATCAAGGTTAAAACAGGGTAAAAACCAGGTAAAAACACGGATTAAAAACAGTATAGCCTCAACAGGATTCCTGCCATTTGCTGTTGGGGATACAGAATAAAAGAAGATAATGGTAAAAGCAAGGTAAAAACAAGATAAAAGCCAGGTAAAAACAGTATTTCCAGTGTGGCAGGGCAAGATTAATACTAGTCTACTGCAGAGGTCATTGCGTGGTGGATTTTAACCAGCTGCATAGAATCTGGCAATATTATATGTTATATCTGGATTGGTGTCTGAAAGCAGTAAGGAAGTGTAGAATTGACTGGTGCATCCTTGGTGTTTATACAGTAGAGGAGAGATAAGGCTGAGGCAGATGTTCCTGTAGTATGAGCACTGGAGTAGTATGTGCTCTGTTGTTTCTATTTGACCAGAGTCACAGGGGCATAATCTGTTTGAGAAGAGAATCTTCTTATATTGGCCTTCAAGGAACAGCTGAGGGGAGGGCATGGCATTGTGCCAAAGTAAAGGCTCTCTGGTGTTTAGGTACTTCAAGTTTTGCTAAATATGCCACAGGTGATGCCAAAAATCTGTTGGAATCGCTGACAATAAAAATTGGGGCGCTCGCTGGATATAGCTGTCGCTCTATATCACCTGTTGTTTGATGGTCGTTTTAGCTTTTTCATATCCTATGCTGAGCAAAAGATCTGGAGAGAAACCCAGTGAAGAAATTTTAGTCATCACTATCTGTTTCCAGGTAGATTGGAATTCATCAGTTAGGGTAAGTTGCGCAAGGTCAGTGGGTTCAGAAGTGTTGTTTACACACCAGTCCAGGTTTGGAAATAATTTCGTTTTGTTGTTGTTTTGTTTTGTTTTGTTTTTTAGTCCAGTGATTCCAGCATTGCATAGTGCTTGTCCTCCTCCATTTTATTATTAACATAACCCTCTGAGAATAGGTCATACTGAGAAAGTGAGTGGCTGCCCCAAAGTGACCTCCATAGTTCACTGGGGCTTCAAACCTGAGTCCAAGTTCAGTATTTTAACCACAACATCACTAGAGAGTCTAGACATTTTCTGGATGGTATCAGTCTGCATATTGGAGGATAGCATGCACATCTTCCTGACAGAGCAGAGGTGTGTTTGCACACTACATACTCAGTCACACTGACAATCTTCACCCTGTGACCTGGTTGAGTCTGTCCATCAGTAATGCAGTTTTCCTCTTTTCCTGCTGTCTTCTACCTTACCAAGCATTATTGTCTTCTAGTGAGTACAATTGGCCTTCTGTATCCACGGATTCTTTATCGACAGATTCAAACATCCACGGTTTCAAAATATTTTAAAGGATACATAAATTTCAAAAGGCAAACGTTCAGTTTGTCATTTTATATAAGAGAACCATTGTATCAAGTCATTGCATTTAATGGGACGAGCATCCACAGATTTTGGTACCTGCAGATCTTGGAACCAAACCCTAGTGGACACTAAGGGCCTACAGTAATCTCTTCTCATGATATGGACAAAGTACAACAGTCTCAGGGATGAAACAGACTGGGTTGGGGCCGCGGCAACCGCATGCCATGCCCCAACCCGGCGTTTTGCTAGCTCAAAAAGAAGAAGCAGAAAGCCGCTCCTTTTTGAGCCAGGAAAAAGCTGGCTTTTCTGCTGTGATGATGGCTTTTCAGTGCTCTGGTGCCACAAGGAGCCCTGGTGGCACAGTGGTTAAATGCTTATACTGCAGCCACTTACTCACAAACCACAAAGTTGTGAGTTCAGTACCAGCCAGGGCTCAGGCTCAACTCAGGCTTGCATCCTTCTGAGGTCACTAAAATGAGTACCCAGGTTGTTGATAGGAATTAGATTACAGTTGTAAACCGCTTAGAGACTGCATAGTGTGGTATGAAGCGGTATATAAAAGAAGCTGCTATTGCTATTGCTCATGCAGTGTAAACACCGCGCCGCCAGAGCACTGAAAAGTTGTCACCGTGTGGACAGACAGGCAGCTTCACGGTGGTCTCATGGCATTCACCTCAAGCACTGCAATGTTCATACATTCCATTTCTGGTTATAGATTTGATCTGTTGTCTAGTGTGCATTGCCCCCACCCCCAAATACAAGTGATCTACACAAACATGGAGGATAGCAGTGCAGCTGTTGGTGCACTGTGCCAGTGGCTGGAGGTGAAAAGGCCCCAGGTGTAATGGCTGTAAAGGAAAGAAAGGCATGGAAAAAAGATAGCAGATTTTTGTCTAGTTTCCTGTGCCATCGCTGTGCATCCTGCGAGAAAGTGTACCTGCTACTGGTTAACTAATAGGATTCAGGCCATGGTCTGAGAAAGTGAGATACAGAGGCTGGAATCTGCCAATGGGTTTTCCAATATAAATAGTCAATGCAAATGTGAAATTAAAATCCTAGAAAAACTGACAGAAAACTTTGGCTCTTGTCTAAAAGTGGCTTTTCCTCAGAACCTAAACAGTTCAAAGGTGATTCTTTTAGATGAGCATTTGAAGCAGGGATATTGTAAATGTGTATGAGTATTGTATATGTATTTTCTAATTATAGACAGGAAACAGGAAAGGCAGCTACAAAAGACATTTGTGTCCAGCATGTGAGAAAAGGACCTTTATGTTTTAAAAAATTGACCTTACCAGAGCCCAGATGTGTTATATGAAAGAAGTCCAGCAAGTATGTATAAACTGTAGGGAAAATGGGCAAACTTTAAAGAACTGGAGCATGGGAAACAGAATGGTTTGGGGTGAATGAAATAAAGCTGGAGCTTAGGCTGCAATAGATCTGCAAGCTGGGAATGCTGCAAAGCTCTACTGCATTCTGGTAATAATCATCATAGCTTAGTATTGTTTTGTTTATTTTCCAACCCCAACCCCCAATGCCCCCAAGAGGGGGTGCAGAACCAGGAGAATTATGCCCTTTTAGCATCTGGTAGCATGTTGTCCTTTTAACATCTTGGGGACTGAGAGATTTCCAAGTCTTTTCCCATACAAGTTGTCTGATAGCAAGGGCTGCACCTCAACGCCTTTGGGGGGAAGGGTTGGTGAGTAATGAACAAGCGGTCTCTCAGCTGTACAATTGTACTAACTGGGGCCTTTGTCCTGCCTTGTGGCTGCTCCGTCATTTGCATTTCAGATGAATGGAGGCCATCCTGATATCACCCATCTCCTTTCATTCAGATCCGCTGTGCTGCGAGATGAAAAATTCTGGCTGCAAAAAAGAATTGGGAGTTCTGGGTTGTATTCCAGGCAGCTGTAATAGCACACGCCTCTCTTTTTCCCTTTTGTTTTACATCCTTCTAAATCCTAGCCTCTTGGGTCTTCTAGGATTTCTGTTGATGGAACCTTATAGTTACTCAAAAAAGCCCAAACAAAACCCAACCTCTACTATTGTGCTTAAAATTGGTTTAGTAATGCTGTGCACTAGGTGCTGCTCAGAGCCTGGAAAGATTTTATTTTTGGGCTTAGAATTCCCAGAATCCTGCATCTGTAGTCCCCAGAATCCCATTGGCTGTCCCAGGCCAGGCTGCTTGGGGAATTATGGGAGCTGTAGTTCTAGTATTAGAATCCTGGGTTACAATCTTCTACATCAGTTACAAAGGGGTTTGGGGAGGGAGAATGCATTAGCTCCACCATACTCCTAACACTGATTTTTCCCCTTTTTCTTAAAAAGGTTTAAAATCTCCATGTTTTGAGGGCAGCATTTAGGTCCAGAAGAGACTGCTTTTGGAAGAAGTTAAACAGAAATTGACCCAGGGGGAGGGATGCTGAAGAGCCTGAAATGAACTGTGCTAGCCTCCAGACTACATCTACATGGGACTCATCCTCTGTAAATTACTGCATTATTTCATGATTCACACACACACACACGTCTGTCTGTCTGTCTGTCTGTTCGTAAATTACAGCCTCTTCTCTCTGTCCTACCACCCTTACAGCTATATCTAGTAAGAACATGGGGAAGGTCTTTCTCATTGGCTACTCCTAGATTCTGGAATCCCCTTGATAATGAGGTCAGATTAGTGCCCTCCTTGCTATCCTTTCACAGGCTGGTAAATACTTTTTTGTTTTGGCAAGCTTTTAAGAGCTGTTTGCACAGGGGGAAATGGCCTTTTATAACATGATATATTTTCTTTATTTGTTGTTTCTCTTAACGATCATGCTTGGTTGTTGTTGTTGTTGTTGTTGTTGTATGCCTTCAATTAGTTTCTGCTTATGGCGACCATCAGGCATACCTATCATTGAGGTTCCTTGACAGAGTATGATTTGCCTGAGGTCTCATAGTGAGTGAGCAGAGATACAAACCCTGATATCCCAGAGTTCTTTGTCCAACACTCAAACCAGTATGCCATGTTGGTCATGCTTTAGCTGCTTTTAATTTTGTAGATAATATAATTATATATTTTACCTTTTGCGAAGGCAGAAGAACAGCGGCCAAGAAGCCTCTAGCCCATGTTGGCTTTGTGGCAAAGGCCAGCACGGTCAAGAGACTTCTCGGTTACTGTTCCCTTTGCACTTGGTCACCGTGGGAGCAGCAACCGATCATCTGGCTGAGTAGCAACTGAGAAATGCCCATGTTGGCATTACGGCGACAGCCGCATGGGTGAGAAACTTCTCAGTTGCTGCTTGACCAGCTGCTCAGTTGCTGCTCCTAAAGTGTCCGGGTGCAAAGGGAGAAGCTTCTCCCCAGCAAGGCACAATTCTCAATCCCTCCTCACTGGGGTGGAGAGGAATGCAGCCTGCTCCCTACCTTTGTTCCTGGTGTGGGAGGATTCTCAATCTGAGAGAGGCAAAGGACTCTTTGGAAGAATCAACCCTGGATATTTCTCCTCCTCCTTACCCAGAGACCTGCTTTTCCCACACAGCTTCAAGTCATCTGCCCTCATCCTGGCACAAACATTGCTTCTTCTGCTCCCTTTTGTGTCGGTCTATCTGATGAAAAAAAGCAGGACAGCTCCAACCTGCCAGCTACGTCCTGGCAAAGTTCACAAAGCTTAAGCTAGGATCCAAATGGATCCTTTATGCCACCAGGTCTTCCCCACCACCATGTGCTCTATCCCCACCATGTCCTATGGGCCTCTAGTTCCACTTGTCTTTCTTGCATGCCAGTATTTTAACAGAATGCCCCCTGCCACCTCCTTTTTCCTCATTGCCCTCCTGGATCTTTTGACTATCCCCTGGGAATGTGTATGCCCCACTTTGGGAATCACTGAACTATGCAAACATCTTCTGTAGGCTGGAAGTAGGAGGCACTGTTCTATTCTACTCTTATCTAGAGGGCTGGCTCCAAGAGCAGCATTGAGGAATTCCTGTTCAACCCCATGGCAATTAAGCTGTGGGGTGCCACATACTTCCATCTTATCCTCCATGCTGTCAATATCTATATCAAGCCATCAGTATGCTGATGCTGCTCAGCTCTACTTCTCCTTGTCATCAGAGTCAGCAAGGCAATCATTTTCTTCCTCCTCCTCTTCCTTAGCCCAAGTGTCCTCCGGGTGCCCTCTGAAGGAACAACCAGGCTGAGTAAAGGTTTGGAAGGCAAACATTTTCTTCCCCTCTTCCTCCTCAGCCCGAGTGTCCTCTGAAGGGACAGCCAGGCTGCAGAAAGGGAAGAAGGGATACCCTGGACTTATCCATGGGTCATATCAAAATCCCTAATTTTGGCACCAAAACCTACCCTCAACTTATATATGACGTGGACTTATAGTCGAATATACGGTAGATCTATCGCTATCACTGGAGGCCCAGCTGAGCTGGAATGCTTGGTGCCAGCTTTGACTGGTGCACCAGCTACAGCCTTTCCTGGTCAGAGATAATCTAACCACAGTAGTCCCTGTCCTGGTAACCTCCCGATTAGACTAGTCACTAGTGCAGTGCACTCTTATATGGGACTGCCCTTGTAGAAGATTTGGAAGCTGCAGCTATTGCAGAAAACAGCAGCTCAACTGCTACCTAGAATACCATATGGACAGCATATAATACCAGTCATAATTCATTTTAGAGGCAAATGAAAACATGGCAGCTCATCAAGCCCTATGGGCCCCATCAATTCATGTCAAATTATATGCAGTTTTTTAAAAAAATAATCTTTTAAATCTGTTTTAAGTTCATCATTACGTTTAATATTCTTTTAGCATACAGTCTTCCCTCATAACTCGCAGGGGATCCATTCTGGAACACACACACCCCACGAATTACGAGGGTCACATATATTCAAGCCCCATTGGCTTGAATGGGGCGTGCCTGTGGGCGTGTGCTCCATTCATGCTTATAGCGGTCACCCCTCCGTGGATTTCCAAGTCTGCGGATTTCGAGTCCACGGACTTTGAGGAGCGACTATATTTCAATTATTGTTATTGTTTTAAACCAGTGTTTCCCGAACTTTGGTCTTCCAGATGTTTTGAACTTCACCTCCATGAATTCCTGATTGTTGGCCAAAGTGATTAGGACTTCTGGGATTCAAAGTCCAAAACACTTGGAGGGCCAAAGTTTGGAAAATACTGTTTTAAACTATTCAATCTGTTGTTTATTTGTAAGCCACCCTGAGATCTTTTCGATTAATAGTAGGTAGAAATATTTTGATAAGTTCGTACCTACAACTTGCTTGACAAAATATTTCTTACAGTTTCCACATTATAAAGGCGGTGTTGCCAGCTTTCTCTGAAGATGCCACCCACAGATGTTGGCGAAGAATAAACTCTTCTAGAACAAGGCTACATAGCCTGAAAAACCCACAAAAAACTATGGATGCTGGCCATGAAAGCCTTCAACTTCATACGCAGTGTGATGTGCTAATGGTGGAGGAGGATTCAATAACATTTGTTTTACCACTTATAGTAATAGTCCTACTACATTCTGTGCTGGTCAGGCCTCATCTGGCGTATCACATTCAGTTCTAGGTGCCTCTTTAAGAAAGATACAGACAAATTGGAGCAGGTTCAGAGAAAGGAAACAAGAATTATTAGAGGTATGGAGAACAAAACACATGAACACATGAAGTGGGCACATTTCAGCTTGGTGAGGAGAAGACTGGGCAGTGACATGATCACTGCCTAAGGGCTGTCACAGAGAGGAGCAGACAGGTCTTTTCTATGCTGCCTCTCTTGTAACTTCAAACCAGTCCACTGGTTTGAAGTTACAAGAGAGTAGATTTTGATTGCATATTAGAAGGAACATCTTGACAGTAAGAGTGGTTTGACAATGGAGCCAACTGCCTAGAGAAGTGGTGGAGGGTCTCCTTCTCTGGATGTCTTCAAAAAGAGCCTGGAGAGCTACTTGCTGATGATCTTTTAGCTGGAGACCCTGCAATGAGCAGGGGGTTGGATTCAATGGGTCATTAGGCCCCTTCTAGCTCTATAATTCTGTGATGATTCAACTGTGTAATTTCACTTTCCCTTTTAGTTTTTTCTTTTTAAAAAAAATCTTGCTGAATGTCATCTTAACATTCTGTGTAAGCTTGAGGTTTCTCAGGGTCACCTCAAATCCTCTTCTCAGCCTCCTTCCCTCCTCTCTCTAAGAAGAAGTGTTTGGCTAAGCATCAGAATCACAGTTCTGAGAACTTAAAACAACCCTTTGTGCTCCTCTCCTAAATTCATGACAGCTAGGAAAACCAAGCAACTGTGTTTGATTTTTTTCCCCAGTGAAATTACCACTGAGAGCAGTCTGCGAAACCTATGGGTTTAAAATAGAAGCTTTTGGTAATATTTAGCACTGCCTAAGAGTGTCACAGTGGAGGCAAGAATGAAGCTGATCAAATGAAAGCGTATAGACTATTGCTGATGATTTGGTAGGTTAAGTTAATATTCTGGACAAATCTCATTATCTTTAAATGCAACATCCCAGGGCAAAAGTAGACTGCGTAGATTAAGCCAGGGCTTGGGAAAGTTGCTTTTTTATTATTAGAGTTCCCCAACTCTAGGTATGCTAGCTGTGAGTCCCCAGATCAAGGTGTACAATGCTGTTCACAGAGTTATAGTCAAAAAAATAATTTCTTTAAGCTCTGGGTAAAGCTAGGGTTTGAGGCTAGGGCCTGACTGGTTGACTTTTGATGTTCTAATCTAAAGCAAGGAGGAGGGAAGCCATGTATGCTGTGTTGCTGTCATTAGAAAGAGAAAATAAAATACTAGTAAATATGGAGCTGTTCATAATAGCACTGACCCTGTTATTTGTATCCAGAAAGTGAGATAGCAAATCTAAATTTGAATCTGACATTTTTATATGAAATTTGGAGATCTTACATTCTTTGCTTTTTTGTTTTAATTCAAAAAAAAACCCAAATCAAATAAATAACAAGAAGAAATTGTAAAAGTAAAGGATGCACGGAGTTGGAGAAAGTTGTAGATAAAAATAGACATATAATTTAGAACAATTTGTTCTTGGTCTCAAAAGCTGACTTCAAAAGGCTATTGGATGCATCCCCATGTCATTAAAATAATGGGAATGTTGCCATTGACTTCAGTAGGATGGAGACTAAACCCATTGTCAGGACTCCTCATACCCCAGGCTTTTCAAAGTCGGGCTGGGTATGGAGAGGAGGGACGACTTCTACTTGCATTCAAGTATGTCTGACACACACACAAACCATGTCCTACAAGTCCATGGGAACCAGAAAGTAAAACTAGCTATAAACAAAAGAAGACTGACCTTTTAAGATCCATTGTCAAAGTTGAATGGTAAGAGTAAATACAATTAGGACTCCTCTTCCCCTCCCTTCCCCTTTGAATTCATTTATTCTTATTAGTTTAGATTGAAATTGTTTCACTGCAGAAATCAGTGCAAAATCTGGGATTTTGGCCCATGGAATGTGTATTTGTAAGCCCAGGCTTTTCACTTTTTCAGGGAAGAAGAGTCATACACGCATGGCTATTTTAGTGGGGAGGGGACTTTGTAAGGTTGTATGTCCAGAGTGCTAACTATAGTAGTATGAA
Organism: Phrynosoma blainvillii; assembly: GCA_026167975.1. NCBI lineage: Eukaryota > Metazoa > Chordata > Lepidosauria > Squamata > Phrynosomatidae > Phrynosoma > Phrynosoma blainvillii. The sequence continues at coordinate 238,399,675 of JANUYF010000003.1, read as the reverse complement.
ATAAGGGGTGGGATTAACAAGGAATGGTGTTGTGGTTCATATTATTTGCAGGACATGGGAATAAAGAACCTGCTACCTACTCTACCTTTGCAGACAATGCATTCTATGATGTGGAGCTTTCATGGAAACACTAGTCGAGGGCCTGTTCACATGGTTTCTCTCTAAGCTTGGATAAGTTACCTTCTTTAGGCCTTCAGCTCCCAGAATCCAGACTGATTCTATGAGTTGTTGCTCAAAAAAGGTAACTTTCACAATCTCATTGCTTTTCCTGGAAGGAGGAGGAAGAGAGGCATTGTCTACATGGAGGACTCTTTGGACTCAGTCATTCACTTGGAGGCCCAGGTTCCAATTATATCAGATGTCAAACAGAAGGAAGGGACTCTAAAAATGTATGAACTGGGGCTGTTTTATGAAGTTTCCATCATCTTATGTAGTTGGGGAACTCCCTATATTTTATGTAACAGTTGCCATCCAATACTTTGCTATTTCAGTATACTTTTGTGGTGTGAGAAAGCAGAACACACAGCAAAGTGTCTAGCAGTAGAATGAAACTTAGATTTACTGACGTGTTTACTGTAGTTGACTGCTAAGATGGTTCAGACTTAGATTTCTATTATTTATTTATTTATTATATCCTGCCCAATATAGGGATTTCTAGTCTTTGAGGTCCCAAAATGTTTTATTCTTAAAATGAATCTACTGTCTTGAAAGTCTGGTCTTCACCAACACGTAATCATGTATTACCAGGAGCCAAAGCACTCCTAATAGCAGGAGCATGGTGGCACTGAATTACTGTTTGATGTGAAGACACATTTCATGGCATACAAATGATGTTTACCTTGTTGATCCATACGTATTCAGCAAGAGTAGATTGAGGATTACTGCAGTTCAGATATACACTGGAACCTATTCCATTGCAGGCCCATCTTGCTCTAAGTAACTTCTCCACAAAAGTGTTAAAATATCTGTCTGGATCTTTGATCCAAGCATTGTGATGTTTGAGATAACATTAAATCAGTATGAACGTGATGTGTGTACTTACTCCACTCCAGATAAAAGATCATGACAACCAATTCACATACCAATTACGTAAAGGTATATTATATTAAAATGTTAAAAGATTTACATCCACACACATATAATAAATGTATTTTATCTAAAATACAAAATGTGTAATAGTTTGGCGTGTAAGTACTAAATATATATTTTGTATGTGTGAAATGTTTATATTGTAAATTTAAAACCTTTAAACAATTTTAAACTAGATATGCTAGCTCGACCGTTAGACAGGAACTCTAGGTGTCAGAATCAGAGCCCCACAAAGTTTCTACCATCCTTGTTACTCAATTAGACTTTGCTCTTTGCCTGTTTTATTTCATATTACTGGATGCTGGTGTGCATCTTGCTGGTGGTGCTGAGTTGAAGGGAATGGTTATCCTGGGGATGGCTAAGGAGCAGATGTGAAGGGGAGGGAATAGGCACCAGATGCCAAGGTTAGTCATGTGGGAATGCATGGTACAAGAGAAAACAACTGGTCAGTCTGGGAAAGGAAATTTTTGCTTTTATGACAAATGGGATCGGAGCATGTGAAACGGTTTGAATTGTTTTGTGCTTTTATTATTTATTTGTGCTACCACAAATTATGCAGTCGAGTAAATGAATTGCCTCAGTTCTAACGTAAAATTGCCATGCTGTGAACTGCTTTGGCTTCTGAATACAGCTTTCTGGTTTTATCCTGATGTTCTGGTCTGCCATTCTCTCTACCTTAGAAGAAGACAATGGCAGACCTCCTCAGAAGAAATCTTCCCAAGAAAATCCCCAGAAAGGGTCAGTCTATGTTGGAGTCAACCTGAAGACTCATTACAATATTCTTGTGTAATAATCTTAATAACTAGTATTTTTTCTGAAACTATATCTTTGTATGTCTATTCTTAGCTTGTTCTTGCCCTTCTTAGCATACACACTAAATAAGTTCATTTATATCCATCAGTGCTGGATTTCATAGTAAGTTTCATAGTGGGGATTTCATAGTGGGTTATATCTTGCCCATAAGCTGCTTGGAATAGTATAGTCGAGTTATAGAAGTGGACAGTCCCTAAGACTGGAAGTGTCAAAGGAAATACTGTGCGTTACTAAAGTTGCCAGATTGAAAAGTACAAACAGCTTGTATATCTTTAATCATTGTGTAGAAGATGAAATTTCAGCAGGTGTTGCTTGATATGCAACTAGGTAACACCTGCTGAAATTGCATCTTCCACAACTGTTAAAGGTATAGGGAATGTTTCCAGATTTCACTCTTGCAACCCTATGCCTTATCTTAAGCATGAACAATTTCCAGGAGGTTGGTGGGTGCATGTGTTGGCTCTGCGAACCTACCAGGGGCTGTATAAGCCTGCTGTGCCACTGAATATTTGGCAGTAGAGTGGTGAGAAAACCACATGTGCCTTCAGTTTAAAACAAGGCAAAGAGGAAATATGTACCTTGTTTTTATGCAGGAGTGGGCAACTGTGGGAGACTAAAGGTGGCATGTTAGCCCCACCAGGAGATCTTAGGGACCTCACTCCTTCTGCATCCCCTTGCGGAACAAAATATATTTTTGATCCCAAACACTTCTCAAAATGCTGTAATAATGTGAAGGGCATTTTTGCCATGTTTGTTAGGGTCCCTGGACCATTTTAAGCCTAGGAGGAAGTTGTCAAAAAGGTCTCTCATGGCTCTAAAGTGACCCAGTGGCATCAAAAACATGCTTAAGATGCCATTACATACCGGGAGGGGGGGGGCTCTGGGAGTGCTTTGCCCACTGTATTCACAGGACAGTACATAGGACAGGCTTTATTAACATCACTGCTGAAATCTGAGAGCAGAGGGCAGTAGGGACAAGGCCAAAGAAGTGCATGTGGCCCATGGACTGCTTGTCTACCTTAAGTACTGATTGTACCTAGTGGCAGCTGGCAAAGTGTGCTTCACATGGTTAATTACCTGGCTTTAGATTAAATTCCTTAAGATGATATTAAATGAGTGACCCTTCTAAGTTATTTTCCCAATAGCAGGCATGTACAGTAGGATCTTGGGTATTTGCTGGGGTTTGGTTCCTGGACTCCGTGTGGAGCCTATTAAATTTCAAATTCTATTAAATACAGTGGTATAGTAAAATGTTATCCCTTATATAAAATGGCAAAATCAAGGTTTGCTTTCTGGAATTAATATATTTAAAAATATTTTCAAGCCATGGATGCTTGGATGCACAGATAAAACATATGTGGATTTGGAGGGCTAACTGCATAGAGATGTTGCCTTGGCATATTTCGGCATCTGTTGCCTCAACAGATAAATATACTAGCATGTATCCCGGGATGTGGTGACATCTCTCTTGCTGTGTTCTCTCTTTCTTCTATTTTGCATTATTCTTTCAGCCTGCAGATGCCTCTAGTTTACAATTTTGCTCTAATGAGCATTAGCCTGGGCTGTATTTTTTCCTATGGCTTTTATTTTTAATTAAGGTTACACTATTATGCAGGAAAGAAATAATGTGCTGCTCATCTCTCTTAGAGATGAACAGGTTTTCTGGTGTGTGTGTACAGGAGGTCAGCAGAGCTCCTTATTTAATTATTTAATTATTTGACTGCTAAAATGGTAAGGCGGCTGACAGTTATAGCCAGGCATACCTTTCTAAGGATCTTTACAGACTTTCAGAAATAATGCAGCTTGAGACCACTTTAACTGCCCTGGCTCAGTGCTAGAGAATCATGGGAACTGTAGTTTATTGTGGCACCAGAGCTCTCTGACAGAGAAGGCTCAATGTTGCAGAAAAAACTACAATTCCCATGATTCCTTAGCATTGAGCCAGAGCAGTTAAAGTGGTCTCAAGTTGCATTATTGCTGGCAGTCTGTAAAGGCCCTAAGTGGGTGGCAAGAGTGGATTATGTAATTTGATTCTTTGCAGTGATATATGGGAAAGGGAGAGAAGATCTGATGGACTTATTCCCTTCCCCACCACCATTCCCTTCTCCTTTTGTGTTTTGTCTTTTTAGATTATAATCCTGAGGGCAGGGAAATGTCTAATTAACCATTTGTAAGCTGCTCTGATAGCCTTTTGGTTGAAGAGCGGGATATAAATACTCCATAATAATAACAACAACAACAACAACAACAACATAGATGGAAGGCCACTTCTTCTAAAGGAATATATACTTCTTTAAAAAAAACAGAAAAGGCCTTTTGAGAGGCAGTTCTAACATCTGTCTGTTTTTCTGCTCAGGAAGATTCAATGTCTCAAGTCTTGGAACCATGGTATTCACAAAAGGTGTATGCAAGATATTGGAAGCATTACAGCCAAGCCATGGAGTGGATGCACAGACACAAAAATGCTTACAAGAAAGCCATAGAGTCCTTGTACAATCCATCATTTTGTCCTCCTGCAAATCATCCCTCTAGACGTTACCCAGACTGGGATGAAGGTAACCACTTCACCCCACACAGCAAATCCTGGTACTGTCCAAGGTCTCTGCAAGCCTCTTGCAACACCAAAAGAAGAGAAGTGGTAGTGAAGGACTCAGAAACTGACACAGAATCTGAAGATGAAGAGGACATAGAGTATGACCTGAGCAACATGGAAATCACAGAAGAGCTCCGCCAGTATTTTGAACAGACTGAGAGGCACAGGGAAGAACTGCGTAAGTACCTGCCTCATGCTGTATTCTCCATATATACTTAATTTAACATTGATTATCCTTATTTATGTATTCATTTATTCATAGCATTTATATGCCCATTTGATATAATAAATATTGTTGGGGCTTATATCAAAATACAGCTCTAGTACAATATAAAACAACTCAAACACAATTTTAAAAGACAGTAAGAAAACCTTATGAAGCTCATGAGGTCACCGTAAGTCGACAAGTGACATGAAGGCACACACAAGTACTTAAAATACTTTAAATCAGGAGTAGGCAACCTTTCCCGTTTAAGGGCCGAGGGACTTCAGCTCCCAGAATCCCAGGAGCTATTGGCCAACATGGGACTATTGGCCAACATGGCTGAGGTTTCTGGGAGCTGAAACCCCTCGGCCCTTAAAGGGGAAAGGTTGCCTACCCCTGCTTTAAATAATAACACAGAATTGCAATGACACAGAAAACAAGAGTAGTTGCCATCAGCTCAGGAAAGCCTGAGTGGATAGATACATTGTCAACTGGCATGAACTGAATAGAGAAGATTATCACACCACCCTTTCCTCCCACACTAGACATGGGATGTAAACTTCAATAGGCGGATTTTATCATACACACCCATGCCCAGGCAGTAGGCATCCCGTGCCCAATCCAGGCTTTTCCCACACTTTGCAAAGAACGAGCTTTTCCCATTCTTTACAAGCTATGGGAGAAGCCCGGATTGGATGCCTGCTGCCTGGGAATGGTTGTGTGTGATAAAATCCGCTTGTTCAAATTTACATCCCATATCTAGCATGGGAGGAAAGGATGGTGCAATAATCTCCAGAGTCTCTTCCTCTCAAACCTTGGGAGGAAGAATGTACCCGAGGGTGAATGCCACCACTGGAAAAGCATACCTTCATAATGTTGCACAGTGGTATTGATTCGCCTGGCCTGATTTTCTCATTACTCTTAGAGTTACCAGGTTAAGGAAACTCCTCTTCAGTATTGAAGAAAAAACAACAAAGTCCCTGTTGAAGATCAACAGGCTCAACTTGTTTATGTACAGGAGAAGAGATCTGTTAAGTGCTTGGTCTTGAGATGTTCAGGACTTCTGTGTCAACAACAGAATGTTGAACATGGCTGAGTAACTAATAAGTGCCAAAAAGCTAATAAACTAAAATAAGTGCCGATAAACTAAGGATTTTTCTTTTTTTTTTAATTAGATCCCAACTGTCATCTAAAAAACTAAATGTGGCCGCTGAACATAGGATTTTCCTAGTTCTCATCACAGACTAGTGCAGCAGTACCTTGGAGACCTTGTACCTTTCCAAGCTGGTCTTCATGGCTGAATGGAGAATTTGAAGCCTGTTTACTCCAAGACATTAGCTCAAATCCCATCTTTGATTCTGTCCTCTTAGGGTTTGACAAGGGGGAAATGAACTACAAGGTCCATGTGGAAGCTAGTCGGGGGGGGAAGCAGACCAGGGCATCCGGGACGCCCTGGGACGGTGCACCACGGGACCACGGCAGCCGCACCGCGGCGCACCGGCGGCGCCCCTGAAAGGAGCACTAAATTGGCGCTCCTTTCAGAAGTCAGGGAAAGTGCGCCCTAAACGTGTCGGGCGCACTTTCCCTGGCTTTTCCGCCGCAGCGTCCTCACACACTGCGGCGGAAAAGCCAGGGAAAGTGCGCCCGACGCGTTTAGGGCGCACTTTCCCTGACTTCTGAAAGGAGCTCCAATTTAGCACTCCTTTCAGGGAAGCCGCCGGTGCGCGGCGGTGCGGCTGCCGTGGTCCCGCGGCGCACCGGCCCAGGGCATCCCAGACGCCCTGGTCTGTTTCCCCCCCGACTAGCTTCCACATGGACCTTGTGGTTCGTTTCCCTCTTGTCAAACCCTAAGAGGACAGAATCAAAGATGGGATTTGCGGAGGGCCGGCAGCTCCGAGGGCAACCTCAGGAGGAGGAAGGGGCGCCGCTCGTGCGGCTGCCCCTCCTCTTCCTTGCCTCGGAGACGACTTTATTAGTCGTCTGCCGAGGCCCTTAGTTAGTTAATTCTTAGTAGATTTTTGGAATGTATTTTAGAGCTTGATCCTATAAATAGCGGGGAAAAGAGCCTTTCCCAAATTTTGTTAGGACTTCTAGGTTAAAGTGGCTATTTAATTGAATTATTTGTTGCTATTGATATAAGCAACACTTCTAAAGTAGGAAGTCTCATTCGTTTGTTTTTTAAATTATACAAATGCTTGAGTAGTCTGCATCTTCAGAGAGAATGTTTCTTTAAAAGAAAAGGATTCTTCTTAAGATGGTACTTGCTAATCCCAGTTTTTATTAAGTTCATTTATTAAAAACATGTGCTTAACATTTGCTACCTAATTAACAAAAAACATCTTTTTTAATAGAGTAAGAAGCTTCTGCTTGACCCATTTCAACTGATTTATTAAATGTTTCAGTCTTAATACTAAGTGAAGTGAGATTCACCTGTGTACCTTTGAGTAAGCTCAGCTTAGGGAACAAGCAACTAATGTTTCCATCAACTCTCCAAAAGCAGCCACAGGAGGAAAAGATTAAAAAGAAAGTCGAACTTAGCATTTAGGTAGCTATTCTATGTGAAATGTTTTGAAGATTTTGTATTACCACCATAGTCCGTACAACCACCCTATAAGATCACCTGGCATTTTTCTGCAAATTGCAGGCAAGGCTGAAGGAACAGTGCCTGACTTTAGGTCCAATGGAAACAAATAGGTCCCCCTCCAGCTGCAGATGCATAGGAGTGGCTGGTCTGGATTATTGACTTTTAAGTATGAAGAAAAAAATAACTGATATAACTGCATGATGCCTGTTTTAGGCCTGTCCTCCTAATCAGTGGTTATTGGGTTGTTAGGGTTCGGGGTGGGCAAATGACATCAACGAAGTGACTTCAAAGAAGAAGAAACCACAGTCCTTTTCATGTGACTCATCCAAATAGCTGAGAAGAAGAGGGGCTGCAGAAGATGAGAGAGGTGGTGCCACCTCTACATCTAATAGAGGGCATGCATGATGGTAATTGTGCTAGAAGGGAGAGGGCCATGCATTGGTCAAACTGATTGTATGAAGAGGTACCAAATACCCTCTCCTTCAAACTTGGTGGAACGCTTAGTGCACCTTCTGGTTTTGCAAGATCCTGCCCTAGCATGATCCTGGCCTTTGTCTTCTTTTTAAGAAAAGAGCCAGCCTGGTTGCTGTCCTAGAAAGGAAGTTTCATATTTGGGTATGCTTCCATTTCAGACATCCCGCATTTCTTGAAAGTCTCTGTTTCCAGCAGTGGAATTTCATAACAAAGCTTCATTTGTGATCCTCAGCAAACTGAAGGAGTTATATTTAGACCTCTGGAGATAGGTTACTGTTGGGAAATGTATCAATCTGCTACTAAAATTATCCTTTACTTTGTTTATTTGGTTGTTGTGTGTGTTTCTGTTACTGTGAGACCCAGTCAGATACCATGCATGTCTGGTTTGGTACTGATTTTCAATTTCTCTTTTTGAAACATTTTGAAACATTACCAATTTTTTTCCTTAGCTGACCTTTATACTTTGAAAAATATAGTTACTTGGAATGCTATTGGTGCACTGAAACAATCCTCTGATACTTTGATAGTTAAAGTTAGAAGGATCTTGGAGCAGTCCAAAGGAAGTTCCTAGCTGCATTGTTAAACTCTGGAGGAAAGCCTTGGTGTAGAATATTATAGAGGTCAGCCATTTGCTTTCTCTTGCTTTGGCTTACTGGAGGAGTGTGCAAAGTTCCATGGCATTTTCATGGTCAAAGTACTTCTAGTTCATTGTGGTTCTGGAAGTTATCCCTTCTTTGCTCCTATTTTCATGATTAGAACTGAACTCTTACAAAATGTTATGATATAAGTCCTTAGACAAGTCAATAGTCATCTCCTTCCCTGTGCAAATGCTTAGTTAAAATATGTTGGCGTTGGAAAAACTATTGTAGTTTATACTTGATTGATGCCGTTCACAGTATGAGGGAAATAATTTATCCCATGTGAGTGTTATACTGAAGCATTTACAAAACATAGTGGCTGTTTTCTAGAATAATGTAGCTTTTCACTCAGCAAGAATTTCGGATGCTCTCAAGAATTAAAAAAAAGAGGAGGTAAGAGTCTCCTTCTGAGTATGTTATAACTTAAAAATTATGCTACCTGGGCCAGATCTGGTGGTGTGGAAGAGATGCACTCACTCTGTGTTAAATTATACAGAGCTATTGATTTTGCAGAGTACTGTATTTAAGCTAAATGAGATTTCAGAGTGGAATTTGATTACACTGAATTCCATAACCACATTATCTCATTTCATCTTTTATCCTCTGCAATAAATAAATAAATAAATAAATCCTATCAAATTTTGATATTGAAAAGCAGTGTATCTTTAAAAAAAACAACACACAGATAGTATTACATTATCTGCCTGGAACAACTTTACCTTATTAAGTGCAATTATCTGCAATTGAATGAATCTGGCTGGTTTATTGGCCTGCTGGCAAAGAGGGGAGACAAATCCTATACAAGCATAATCTGTGTACTCTTCATCCAGCACATGTGTCTCCTTCCCCTTTCTATTTGTCCTTTAGACTTAAGATTTCAGATTCTCAACCAATCCTCAACCATCCTAACCACTGGTAGTAGTGAGAAAATAGTGAATTCTAGTTTTTTCCTCTGAAATACCAAACCTCATTACTGCCACAACCTTGAATGGAAGAACTCTTAGCCCAGTTGGAGAGGGGGCTTCTTTAAAATGTCATTAGCCAATTAATCTCTTACCACAGTGTGTGAATTCCCGCAAAGTGGTAATAACTTCTTGCCATGATGAGACTTCAACATGTCCCCAGATTTGAAGTCTGATGTGTATGTGTGATAAACTTCACTTTGTCACAAAGCAGGATATTAACATAGCAAGTGGTTGCATGCATACAGCAGTAAGTACTGATCACTCAGAGTCTGAAATAGCAGGATACAGAAAGTGAAGTTTAAATACTATCACTGTGTCTCTCCATTCAGTTTAGATTAGTGATAAGACTCTCTCTACTCCATCCCAATCCAAGATTGATTCATAGTGTACTCCTTCCTTGACATCACAGTTCTGAGATCCATCTGCCTAACATGCATCACATTTGTGCAATTTTTTTTTGGGGGGGGGGGGGACACTAGAAGTGAGGGCTCCTGAGAAAACCAAAATAGAGAGTAAGATGTTGGATGCTGCCATACATGCTCAACAAAGAATATCTCTGTATTTCCATGATCATGTGCTGCAGCATCTGGTCCTTGCCATATTATTCTTACCTTCTTCCAACCCATGCAGAATGCATATTTCCCCCCTCCCCCCCCCCCCCCGATACTGAGTCCCCTAGGCACTGATGCCATAGGCAAGGCCCCTACAAGAGACAAATATGCTCCAGACCATATCCACGGTTCAAGTTTTGGGTAACCGTTGTGGGAAATTAATCCATTTTCTCTCTGATTCCCAATCAGAGTTGGTTGTGTCCACCCATTAACAGTAATGACATCACTTGCTACACGATTATGGGACATCCTGCAAAATCCAAAGTAGATGAGAGATCTGATCAAAGCTGGTTGACTATAATCCTTCTTTTCTTCTACTTGCTGTTTTCACTCTCTTTGGATCTGTATTCAAAGGGGTAATGAAAATGGTTTTTTATTATTATTATTCCTTCCTTCCTGCTTTCTGCTCTCACCCTGGGAACTTCTTCAGACTGACAATCTGTGGGCTTCTGAACACTTTCAGGTCCATTGCTGGCAGCATGCACTCCTGCCGAAACTATAACTCTGACAGCAAAGCATTTTCTTAAACTGGCACCTCCTGAAGCTCTGTGTCTGATTTAACACTCCAATAAGGACAGGATTTTTTTCCCTTTTCTTTTCACTGAGCCCACTCTTTTTCTCCCCTTCAAAACAGCTTTTCTTTTCTTTTCTCTGAATTCTTCTCAACTGCACTCCAGCTATTTGTAATTCACATCATGTGCCAGTCTCCTAGATGAGTCCCACTCTAGCTGTATGAAGAGTGTTTCACTGTGGCTTTATGTAATATGCCAATTTTTTACATCATTACAGTGCAGAGGTTCATATACCTTAAATACAACCATTTAAAAAGTACAAAATGATTCCTTTCACTTCTCTTTCTTTTCCTTTCCTGCAGATCCCATCCATGTGCTGGTTTTCATTCAGGAAGGCTGTGTGATAGATATCCTGTGATAGATTTGCCCCCCACTATTCAAAATTATTTAATAGCTTGACTGTTTTTCTACTGCCTGCTCTTTCTTTTTCTCACTTTCTTTCACATTCCCCCCACCCCAGAACTGGAAGTCTAACCTGCAAGAGATGTTTTGTGGTTGTGTTTAAATGACTTCCCAGAGGCTATTTAGAAAAAGCGTGAAGTCATTTTTCCGGGTTATTGCACCTGTCAGACATATCCAGCTTTCTGTTCTGAAGGTATTCAGGAATGCTGTTATAAAGAAGACAAGGTGGGAGAATGACCCTCTTGGATTTGCACAGAAGTTGTTCTTAAAACTGAAAGGGAATATAAAATGCTGAAAGGAAAGCTGTCAGAATTCTCTCATTATTGACTGTCTGCATCTCAACACATGCATTGCTAGATTCAGGATTTTGCTTTATCCAAGTTTGATTCTCCTCCACTTCCTATTAAATAAGACAAGAGTAAAATGAAAAATGCAAGCGAAACCTGCCTGATTGTTGTTGAATAGTGGAGAGGTTGGGTTTTGCTGAATTTACTAGCACATGTACATAATAAAGTCTTGACTTTTACCTATTCTTTCACTTTTAAAATGCTAAAATATAAGTCATATTGGTTTGTTAATGCACAGTTGTAGCCAATTGTGGGGACTGTCTCTGATTTTTCATCCTAGTCACGAACTTGTGAGCCCATGCACTCCTGCTTGTCATCTCCCCCCCCCCCCCCAAACAATTCAGACAGAAACTTCTCAGGCAAGGATTTTAGCCTGGAAAGAACTCTCTTTGTATAATCAAACAAGTCACTTGTCACATGGAAGGATCTGAGATGTTTGTAGTTTCTTGTAGCTTCCTTTGCTGTATCGTCTTGTTTTGTTTTCTCCTTTTTTGAAGTTTGCATGTTTGATATATTTTTCTGACATATATCAGATTTAATCTGGAGCTGTTTGTTTATACTATGTTAAAGTTATTAATAGATTTCAATATAGACAGTCTCTTGGTTACACTGGTGGGAGGGAATTAAGCTCTACTGAAAACATAAGCCATACTTGACTCAGCATGGGGTTGGTCTTCTCTTTCTGTGGATAAATAAATAAATAAATTCAAATCAGCACTTAGAAAGTTACTTTTAGTTTAGAGTTCATAGTTGTTTCTAAAATAGTATAAAGTAGAGTAGTTACAATTTAGAGTTTCTTCTACTATTTTTGAAAGCAGCTCTCAGGCTGGAATTCTGTTCGATAGTTGCAACAAGAATAGACCCATTGAATCAATTTCTGAATGGTGAGTCAACATATAGGTAAAGTCTATTTAGTTGGATCTAACGGTGGGATTTAGACCTTTCTTTCCGACTTCTTATAGGTAACTGATGGAGTTTCTTTTTAAAGAAACTTAAATGCTACAAACTGCTGGTCCATGATACAAAACACATATTCTTCTTTTCCACCTTACTCTCTCATTAACACTCACAACAAATCATGAGGTAGCACTTGAACTAGGTAATAATTATCTCCCACTTTCTATAGTCATAACTATAAAAGTAACCTTTAATGGCTAAATGTGTGATGTTATCCCTTGTCACAATTAATGTTATGACATTTACTTGTACTGAACCTTCATGATTGGGAAAATGTTTATTTATTTATTTATTTTACTTTTGTGCCATCTTTCTCCCAACAAGGGACCCAAGGCAACTCACAAGACAAAACATTAATAAAATATCACAATTAAAAATTTAAAAAAATAAAATTATCTAGTCAAACTAGTATATGTTAGAATGATTACTTATTTGTAGTTAAAGAAATTTAGCAGCAGTAACAGCAAGTGTGTGCTTCACAGGTATTTGGTAAAAGGATAGATCTGAGCTTCTGGTACATAAACAGGATACAGAAGTAGCTAAAAGGAAACTTACTTTATTGTTACATCTAGGTCCTATAAAAATAACTAATAAGTAGAGAAACTTTACTTTGGTAGAGAGGTGCCTAAATAACTGACCTCCATGTGTGCAAATAAGAAGAAAAACATCTTAGGAGCACAGCCTGGTTTGTGCACCCATACTTGCTGGGAGAGCAGATAGGAAAGAGCAAACAAAGAATCATAAAAGTTTATTATTCCCCCCCCCCAGGAAGAGGAGGGGTATGGGAAGCGACCACTTCACAGCCACACTGACCAAATGACCATAGAGATAAATAAATGTTCCTGTGTAAAAGACACCACCCTTCTCAAGGAAACATAGAACTACACACAAGCATTGACCCCAATACTCCAACAGTATAAAATCAATAAAAGCACACAAAGTTAAAAACATCACTAAAACACACACCCCATATAAAACCACCCTATCCTAATTATATGTTTAAAATCCTGCTTAAATAAAAATGTTTTTGCTTATTAACAAAAGGCAAGCAGGGAGGAGGCCAGCCTAGCCTCCCACAGGAGGGAGTTCCAGAGGATGGGAGCAGCCACCAAAAAGGCTCTCTCTTGTGTCCTCACCAAGCGAGCCTGGGATGGTGGTGGGACTGGGACAAAGCCTTCCCCCGACATAGTTCTCTAACAGATTCATATGGGGAGATGTGGTCTCTCAAGTAGTCTGGACCTAAGCCATGTAGGGCTTTATAGGTCATGGCCAGCACTTTGAATTGTGCCCGGAAATGAACCGGCAGCGAGTAAAGCAGTTTCAACAAGGAGTTATATGCTCCCTATTACTGGCCCTGGTCAGCAATCTGGCCACAGCATTCTGGACTCACTGAAGTTTCTGGACAGTTTCCAAAGGCAGCCCCATGTAGAGTGCATTAAAATAGTCCAAACATGATGTAATCAAGCCCTGTATCACCATAGCCAGATCTGGTGTCTCAAGGAAAGGGCACAGCTAGCACACTAGTTTTAACTGTGCAAATGCACTTCTGGACACTGCTGAAACCTGGGCATCAGGCTTAGAGTAAAGTCTAGGGCAGTGGTCCCCAAACTTTTTCAGGCTACCACCCCTTTTCCTCTTAAGTGACCACCCTAGCACTCCCCATGACTATTTTTTGGTATTAGGTCCTGTTCTACGGAGGACAGGGGAGAGAAGAGAGAAGGTTTCCTAAGCAAAGGAAGTGTCTACTTTTGGGTAATTTTGCAGATGAAGTAAATGAAATCCTGCTTGCCATGCAACCCCACTGGGTGACCCTGGGCAAGTCACACTCTCCCAGTCTCAGGGGAAGGCAATGGCAAACACCCTCTGAAGAAAAAGTTTCAAGAAAACCCCATGAAAGGTTCTCCTTAAGGTCACCATGAGTAAAAACAACTTGAAGACACACAACAACAATTGCTGCTAGTGAGCCCAAGTTCCAAAGGGAACCTGGAGCCCCACACGTTTACAAAGTTTGGGAGAAGGAAGGTGAGGCTGGGGATGGCTTGGGAAAGTAAAAAAGGAGGGGCCTTCTATTGAAGGAACAACATTGTCCGAATGGGGTACCTGGAGAATAGGGCATGTCAGCAGGCAAGTTCAGCAGGATTTCCAACTGAAGAAGTAAAGGGTGCATGGCCACCTGGGCAGCACATGCCAAGAAATGTCCCGGCAGCTGCCCTCCTTCTCCAGGCTTCTCCTGGCAAAGGGAGGGAGAGGGGGAGGAACAGGAAACCTCAGGAGTCACCAGAGCATTGACAGTAGCCAATGTAAGGGGGAACAAAGGCAGAGCCTGCCCCCTTCCCTTCTGCTTTGGCTGGCTGGCTGGCTTGAGCTAGCTAGCCAAAGCAAAAGGGGGAAAAAAGTGCCTGCCTGCCCCACCCCCTTTGTGCTTTGGCTAGTTGGCTTGAGCTAGTTAGCCAAGGCAAAAGGGAAAGAAGAACATATGCCTGCCTCCCCTCCCTTGAAACCAGCCGATGTCTTTCTTAGCCAAAGAAGTTTTCCTCCTGGGCTCCTTGCAGGGGAAAGCCAAGCAGTTTCTGGGAAAAGGTGGGCATGGCAAGTATTTTGTTGTCCAAAGAGGGGAGGGAACAAGGGAAGGGCAGGTTCCATTTGATCTGTTCCAAAGTGAGGCAAAGCTGGAGGAGCCATGCTAGGTCTCTTGTCTTTCAGCTTGGGCAGACATGACTTGTTTCCTGCAGCTGTCCACTTGATCTCCTGCTGTCCTGTTCCAGAATAGTGTACAAAAGAGGTTTCTTTCAACTAGGGTTGCCATACTTCTCTTCCACAAAACCTCAGATGCAAGTTTATGAAAGCTTATGCGACAACTTTCTTCACACAGTTAAGTCTCAAAGATGCTACAAGATCCCTTGGGATACTGATATTCCAGACTAACATGACTTATGGTTGTATCTGCACTGCAGAATTAATGCAGTTTGACACCATTTTAACTGCCATGGCTCAATGCAATGGAATTCTGAGGTTTGTAGTTTGTTGTCATACTAAGGCTCCCTGAGAGAGGCTACATAGCTCACAAAACTACAAATCCCAGATTTCCATAGAATTGAGCCATTGCAGTTTAAGCAGTGTTGAACTGCATTATTTCTGTAATGCAAATTAAACTTATATCTCTGAATTCTAGCCACTTGGAAAAGAACTTAGCAAAGGTAGGTTCCCCCCCCAACTTCTATAAGGAAGGAGGGAGGGAGGGAGAAAGGCTCCCAAACGGCTATGAGACTAAGGACTTTATTACACAGGGGGGAAAGACAGGCGCATAATGCTATGCTTCCGTCAATATCATGCAATAACATGAAGATTTTCACACAACGTCGCCATTATCACACAATCATCCTGTAAATAAAGCAGCAAAATCACACCGCTTTTTATTCACAGGATAATGTGAATAAAAAGTAGCACGATTTTGCTGCTTTATTCATGGGATAATCATGCGATAATGGCAACGTTGCATGATGTCATGTGATAAACCTTGCATTATTGTACGATATTGATGGGAGCATAGCGCTACGCTCCCATCTTTTTTTCGCTGTATGATAAAGTCCTCTGAGGAACTCCTACTCTAGGAATCATATCCGGGGGTTGCCATGCTGGCCACCCCATACAGCAAAGCATGATAACATCCAAAATCCACAAAACAGTGATACCTTTAGTGGCCAACCAAAATGCACAAAATAGATGAAAGAAGCTTTTGAATCTTAACTGGCTTCTTCATTGAGCAAAAGTGTTAAAAATCAAACAGGAAAAAGGTATCACTGTTTTGCGAATTTTGGATGTTATTGTTTGCAGTGTGGCCAAGACAGCTACTCCTAGATATGCTTTCTAGATTTCAGGATATTACATTTTAAACACAACAGGAAAATTGTAAATGAGAAGGAACAAAGGGCTGAGACTTTACTTTTTTAGGTCTTTACCTCCAACAAAAGTCAAATGTTTGTTTGTTTTTTAATGGGATTGCATTTGATGTGTTTTAAGCATCATTTAAAGTTTTTTTCAGATGTAACACAGTGATTTCTTGAGAAACACATGGGAGAAAAAAAGAAAGGAGGTTTCCCATTGTGTTACTAATGGACTTATTTGCAAATTTTATTTCTTGGACTTTATTGTTTGTCTTCCAGAGCCCATATATTCATACTTTTTCAACACACAGAGACATTTCTATTGGGAAGGAAAATGGAGGAAAGGGGAGCGCCAGCCCATTAGCATGCACCTAAGAGGAAAAAGGACTCTGGACCTTAAGAAAGGGTCCTCCCCTTTTCAAACACACACCCAAGCATTTCTATTGGGGGGGGTGGAGCTGGAGGGAAGGGCAGCTCCAGTCCCAAATAAGCAAAAAGTTCCACCATGCATGCAGCATCGCCACACACTTACCAGGACACAAGAAGGCCTTCTCCCTGCTCCAAGCCTCTGCTTGCCTCCTTTCCCTTTCCGCCTCTGGGCTCTGGGTCTGGCACGCCTGCACAGTACCACCCAGAGCCTGAAGGGTGGGATCTGGATGAGTTGTTTCCTGAGGTTTCACTCGTGCCTTCAGGAATCCAAGACATGCTGCTTTTCAAAGACTTCAGTCCCAGACTTTCATGGTTTTTCAGCATCAATGGCAACCCTGCTTGCAGCCCTACCCCACAATTCCCTGTCATCCCCTTTTTCCCCTTCAGCGCCCTCCTGCTGCTCTTTTTTCCCTCAGCTTTCCAACACCCCCAGGGGCGCTGCCACCTACTTTGGGGACCACTGGTCTAGGAGCATAACCAAGCTGCGAGCCTGAGATTTGAGAGGGAGTGTAACCCCATCCAGCACAGGCAGTGTGTATTCCCTGATCTGCCTTACAGCTAACCAGGAGCATTAATTAATTAATTAATTAATTAATTAGAATTTGTTGTTTGTAACTATTTACATGCTCTCTGTGCTTCATATATGACAGTTCATATATGCCACAGGTCTGTGTGCTCTACTCATGCTTTATGGGAGAAGCAGGGATGACACCAGATGCATCTACCATGAATGAGGAGCCAAACTGAGTCAAATCCAGGACCAAAGAGTTTTGCCAATATTCCTTTAAAGATATTTGTGTGCAGTGGTAATTGGCTATCCCTTGTCACAACTGGAAAGCCACCTTCCAGTGTGTTTGCAGAGACTAGACTGTCCCTAATGTGTATTGTTAAGCCATTCTGCATCTCTCCAAGACCAGTGTTTCTCTCATATATATATATATATATATATATATATATATGAACTTAAAATATCCCTACTAAATATTTTTAAAAGAATACATATGTTGAACACTTGAAAAAGCCTGGCAAATGGAAAAATGTGCACTGGAATTTAACCCAATACACATTGCAGTAGAGTAATGAGGACAGAGCTTGCCCTGCAGAAGTAGCGCCCAAACTTAATGGAAACTAATGGAGCACACCGAGGAATTCCAAAATAAAATTAGCATGTACTTTATAGACTATAGCAAAGCCTTTAACTGCATTGATCATGAAAGCTATGGAATACTTGTGAAGACATAGGAGTGCCAATACACTTGATAGTTCAGTTGAGAAATCTATACTCAGGACAAGAAACCACTGTCAGAACTGAATATGGAGAAAAGGAAAGGTTTCCAATAGGTGAAGGAGTCAGACAGGGCTACATATTATCACCATATTTGTTCAACTTGTATACAGAAAATATAATACGAAGAGCAGGGCTAGACTCAGAGGAAGGAGGAGTGAAGATAGGATAGAACATCAGCAATTAAGATATGCAGATGGCACAATATTGTTAGTGGAAAACATTACTGAGGAAGGTCAAGGAGGAAAGTGCAAAGGCAAGCACTACTGCTGAACATAAAGAAAACAAAAATAACGACCATGGAGGACCTACATAAATTTAAATTAGACAATGAGGAAATTGAAATAGCTAAAAATTTATTGTACCTGGAATCAAACATTGTCCAGAAAGGAGTCTGCAATCAAGAGGTAAGAAGAAGACTAGAAATGAGAAGGGCAGCTGTGAAATAGCTGGAGAAGACACTAAAGATATACAATTGAGCACCAAAGTTAGAATTGTTCAAACCATAGTATTCCCAATCACTGTGTATGAATGTGGGAGTTGGACAGTGAAAAAAGCAAATAAAAAGAAATCAACTCATTTGAGATGTGGTGTTGGAGAAGATTGCTAAGGATACCGTGGAAGGCCAACAAGACAAACAAATGGTCCTAGAGCAGATCAAGCCTGAACTCTCTCTGGAGGCCAAGATGATTAAAGTTGAGTATGTCGTACTTTGGCCACATCATGAGAAGGCATGACTCATTGGAAAAGTCAATAATGCTGGTAATGCTTGAGGGTAGAAGAAGTAGAGGAAGACCACACATCAGATGGCTAGACTCAGGGAGGACACAGGTGTGAGTCTGAAGGAAATGAGCAGAGCAGTGGAGGACAGGGAGACTTGGAGATATCTCACCCACAGGGTCACTATGAGTTGAAGTCGACTCGAGGACAGCTAACAACAACAGTAGATTGACAAGTGCTACCGTAATGATAGAACTGAAGGAGATTTAGGGTGACCATTTCTCTGTTTGAAGGCAAGGAATAGAAACTTGGGAAGATCTACAGAATCATTTCTTCACTATGTGGTTGTTCCCACAGTCTTTTGCCTGGGACTTTTGACATTGATCTCTTCAATACCTCTTTCTGCCCATAGATTTTCTCAGTGATTTTTTTTCTACAAATAAAAAAACAAAAACAAATAAATATTTGTACTTGCCTGCTTGGCCATGGAAACCCATTTGATGCCCATGGGTGAGTCACACACTTTCAGCACCTGAAAATCCCGTGATAGGTTTGCCTTAGGGTCACCATAAGTCTGAAATGACTTAAAGGCACACAGCCACAACAACAAACTTTGGTTTTTCCTAGAACAATTGTTTAACAATTATACTAGACCTTGAAAATCAAAGGATTCTGGAGAAAGGGGAAATTTCTATTATTGGAAGTTTGATGCAAAGGGATAAAGAGAAACTATTTATTGTCCAATTCCCCCCCCCCCTTTTTTTTTTTTTTTAAAGTAAGAAAATGAAATTGAATGAGATATTCTGAAGGCTTTCAACATTTCTTATGTACTAGACAGGAGACGATTTAATTGACAGGGAATAAGAATCTCTAAGATGAGACAGTAAAGTGTAAAATAGCAAACTGCAGTATCTGTGGCTTGGCATGGGAGCTACTTGTTGATGGCTGTAGAGGACAGTATTCTTTGTTATTCTTGACTTTCCCACTGTAAGTATTATTCCTAAATTGGGCCTCTATGCATTTCTTCTGCAGGTGTCTGCAGCTGCCTTTAATGTCTTCTGTAATTTCCCTTCTTTTCTGTTTTTCTTCTCCAGGGGATTCTGTAGGAACAGCTGTTGGCAAAAGGAGCATGTGATACTATTGCCAGGAGCACCTCTTAGGAAAAGTCAAACTGTCACCCTGAGATGATTTCTCAAAAGCCCCCTCCCAGCTGTCTCCTCATAACTTTGAATCCCTGTTTCTGTTTCCTGTGTTTTTCTTCAGAAAGAGACTACAGCATCTTCTCAAGCCTCTGGTTTTGTTGTTGTGGCTTGGTGTTGTGAGAAAAAGATAGGGCTGCATCCTGTTTGGGGTAAACATTTGAACTACATTAGAATTTAAATGCCAGTTCCTCACTATTGATCCACATTGTGGGTTGCATTGGGACTTCTTTTATGTTATATTGTAGTTTTCACACATTGGAATTGGAAATGATAACATCTAGTAAACCATATCTGGCCTACTGAGCCATTTTATCCTCTTGGATCTCTACAAGCTGTGGAAGATAACTAAGAAGTTATTCTTTTAAAAGTATTTCCACTAAGTCATGTGCTGGATAAAATAACATTAAAGTTGAGTGGTCATGTTTATATAATTCTTTCAAATATTGTCATGAAGTGTTTGTTAGGAATTATTGGTTGTTTGCCACCCCGATTGTTTGACAGAGGGGCAGGGTATAAATAAAACATTATTATTATTATTATTATTATTATTATTATTGTTATTGTTATTATTAAATGCATTCCATGTTATTCAGATCTGGTTTTCCAAGATATCTGAGGGATTTAGCTCCAAACTGAGTTAGCAGAAAGTTCTTGGAGGGAACTATAAACACACATTCAAATGAAAGAAAACACCTATTACTTACATACATTATAGTTTGTAGCTAAACCAATAGTTTTAAGGACTGGTTTGTATACTGTAGATTTTTCACATAGAATCATAGAGTTGGAAGAAACCACAAGGGTCATCTAGTTCAACCTCCTGCCATGCACAAACACACAGTCAGAGTATGCCTGACGGATGGCCATCCAGCCTCCTTTTAAAAATCTCCAAAGAAAGAAAGAGCAACTTATTCCACTGTCAAACACCTCTTGTCATCAGGAAGATCCTCCTGAGATTTAGGTGGAATCTTTTTTCCTGTAGTTTGAGTCCATTGCTCTTTGTCCTAGTTTCTGGAGCACCAAAAACAAGCTTGCTCCATCTTCAATATGACATCCCGTCAAATATTTAAACACAATTATCTTGTCATCTCTTAACCTTCTCTTCTCCAGGCTAACCCAACTTCTTAAGCCTCTCCACATAGGGAATGGCTTCCAGACTTTTTACCATTTTAGTCACCCTCCTCTGGGCATATTCCAGCTTGTCAGTATTCTTGAATTGTGGCTCACAGAACAGAGCAAAGTATTCCAGATGAGCTTCAGCTTCTCTACTGGGGTGGCTTCTAAGAGTGGGTGGTACATGGCTGTCCAAATGTCCTAGGAGTTCAATTCCCATCACCTTTCCCATCATTGCTGTCTAGGGCAGATGGGTGTTGCAGGGTATCACATCTGGAGGTCCATAAATTCCTTATTTCTCTCTCCATTGTAGGGGAGACTTTGGTTTCTGTTGATGCCTCTAGAACTCTAGCATAGGAAAAGGGATCTTTTCCACACCTTTCCTCTTATCTGTTGCCTTTTGGTGGACAAGCAAAGGGCTATCAAGTTTTCTACAGAGAAGTTGAATCTGATCATCAGACTACTGTTTACTTACCCTTTGCACTCAAAGTTAGGCATGTATTACATGCTTTGCAAAACTGAAGGCAAACTTACCCTTGACTCTCAGCTGTGAAGGAGATGGCATAAGAATGTATCTACTTCTGAAGGCAAAATTTGTGAATTATCAACTAGTGTAAATATTTTATGTGGGGGAGATGGATGATAAAAGTGACACTACGCAGTCACTTACAGTTCCATCTGGGGTCCATAAATTTCCTTGATTCTTATTATATTAGAGCATAATATTAATAGGTCTTGCAGAAAATTCATTTGCGCTCATTCATTATTGTCTTCACCCTCAGTGGCCTTTTTTTATGCCAAATATTTCTATAATTTCTGAGGATGAATTAAAGCACTCCTTCAAGTTATTCTGTTCTCTAATGGGAGACTAGTGAGAAATGAAAATACTTGGAGTGTATTCTTCCATTGCAATGAACTAAAAGGGTTGCTTGTGATTAAAGGAATAGCTGAATGTTTCTCTTTGATGCCATGGAAGTTCACCAGCTCTACTAAATAAAAACTCCATAGAGCAGATAGGATGGCAGGCTTGCTCTGCCCTGCCATACATTTTTGTGTATAAAAGGTAGACCACCCCCCTTTCTAAATCTTCTGTTTTAAATTCATATGTGGTGAGTGTGAACAGCTATCTGGTGATGTCTAGCTTGGCTCTCAGTCATTGCTCCTATCTGGGAATAAGTCTTTGTAAGGCCTTGCTAGAGTAAAAAGAGGTAGGATTGAAATGTTCACATTATTTTCCCCTTTCACTGAATGGCTCCTATGGGCATTTTAGGTGAATGTGCATTGTATTCATCCGGGTCCCTTTTGTGTTTTGTAACGCATCATTCAATCTTGTCAACTTGCTTGTTACTAAAAGGCTACTCCCACCTGTCCTACTGGGTAGGGACAAGATATGCACCTGGATGACAGGAGCTGAAACAAACTAAAAAGATGTTGGTCCCTTGGGGAGTTTTTGTCAGGGAATATGGCTGAAGACTTGTAAATCAGTCAGACCTGTGAAAGCCCATTAGCAGTACTCTGAAACATACCACTGAGACTGTCCACTTAGTGATAAAAATGTCACTTAGAGTAATTGGCTGTTCATGCTACAGCTGGGTAGATCCACAGCTGGTTGGCTCATGTTGCCTTTGTAAAATGCTGCTGCATTGTATAGGATAAAACATCTACTCTGTAGGAACACTCATCTTTTATTTTTCCCAGGGAGATTTCTGTGGTTCTGACCCACTCCCTTTATTTATGTCTTTATTTATAAAACAATTCTTCAACAACTATGTTTCTGCTGTTCTGGCAATCTCTGTTGTGCCTTTTGCAGAATGATGTTTTAAAAAAGAGTCGCAGAGCAAGCGTGGAGAACATGTAGCCCTCCAGATGTTGTGAAGATGTGGTAAAATGGCCAGTTGCACCCCTAGATGGTGTGATTTAGCACTCAGGGGGCATTTTTTCAGCATGTAGAAGTGTAGTTAGCAGTGGGGTCACTATTGTGATACAGGGAATGTGGAACACTCTTAAGTGCGGGTGACACCACTGCTCCTCAGACATCTGCCTTTGGGCAGAAATGCTGAAGAGATGGTGTGAGTGAGTGAGAAAATGTTTCAATTTTTTATTTTTATATTATTTTAAATTTTTCTTTTAAAACATCATCTTTTACCAAATTTTCACTTCAACTACATGAGACTATGTACATGTAAATGCATTTAGGCTTTTCATGTGATATTGTAATTTAAAGATATAGTTTTAATTTTGTTAGTTTTTTATGTCACAGCTGTTCCCATTACATTCAGTGATATACAGGAACTGTGATTAGAATCATAGAATCATAGAGTTGGAGGAGACCACAAGGGCCATCCAGTCCAACCCCCTGCCATGCAGGAATTCCCAATCAAAGCATCTCCGACAGATGGCCATCCAGCCTCTGCTTAAAGACCTCTAAGGAAGGAGACTCCACTAATCTCCGAGGGACTGTGTAAGTCTCTGGGGATTAATGAGTAACTCAGGCTTGCTTCCTTCTGAGGTTACTAAAATGAGTACCCAACTAAGCTAAGGCAATTAGCTTACAGTTGTAAACTACTTCTAGACTACATATCGCGGGTATGAAGTGCTATTGCTGCTATTGCTATTGCTACAAAAGGCATTACTAAAGGTCCTGTATGTTGTGATATTGGGGGGGGAGGTTAATGAGGGGGTAACACCAGGAGTTACTGCACTGATTGACGCCAACCCTAGTGATGCCACCGGTGATAGGAGGTATCTGAGCTAGAGAGCGATGGGACAGCCCCACATTTGGCTCCATCCCCATCCACTCCTGTTATTACCCCTTCAGGGATTCAGTGCTAAGAGTGCAATAAGCAAAGTTTTGCAAACACCGCTAGTAAGGACTGCTTTTCAGGTGGATAGGCTTGAACCCACCTTTTAAGTAAGAAAGGTAGAAGGTCAAAGCAGTAGCCAGTCAAAGCAAATACTTGAGACCCTAATTCCTCCACTTGCCAGCCATAGACTCTGGGATACGTAGCAAGTTTCAGCTGTACCAATATAATCATATTGAAATGTAGGTATTTGATTTAATTTTAATTAATGTATGGCCTTAAATGAGAGCCATAGTGGTGTAGTGATTTTAATATTGGACTATGACTGTGGAGGCCAGGGTTTGATTCCCAGCTCAGCCATGAAACCCACTGAGTGACCCTGGACAAGTCACATGCTCTCATCCTCATGGGAAGGCAGTGGCAAACCTCCTCTGAACAAATCCTGCCAAGAAAACCCTATGATAGATTTGGTTCATAAGTCAGAAACAGCTTGAAGGCACAGGAGAACAACAATGGCCCTAAATACTTTAAAGGCACCAGATATCTATCTGATCTTGGAAGCTAAGCAGGGACATCCTTGGTTAGTACTTGGATGGGAGACCAACAAGAAATACCAGGAGCTGTAGACTTTTATTTCAGAGAAAGGAACTAGCAAAACCACTTCTGCGTATACCTTGCCTAAGAAAATACTACACCATTAATGGAATCTCCATAAGTCAGCAGGAAACTTTAAAGCAGACATATACGCTTTAAAGAGATAAGCATATAGAGCTTCTCACACTTTGCTAGGTATGAATAATCTGGGCCAAAAGAGGTGTGGCAATTAGAAGAAAGTGGTAGAAAGTGATCGATAATTTCACTGTATGAAGTAATTCACTTTAATTATACTCTCTCAAGGGACCGCTTGAAAAACTGATAGACAGAACAGCCTGCTGTGTTGCCAAGAAGCATGGAAACAATTTTAATTTTTAAAAACTTTCTGAGAGCTGCTTTATCCTTTTCAGTGGAACTTATTTTATTCTTTGTCTGCGTACCATTCGTTACTCAGACAACTGCTAGACAGCTGGAGGTACTATTCTTGGCAGTGACACACTTTTTTTGCAAAAGTTAACTTGACATTGACATAGTGTGTTTAATACTTATAGCCTTTTACTTTTAAAAAAACTACTCTTTTAAACAGAGCATCAGAGTATTGGTCATGAGCATTATTTTTGTTTTATGTCTCTGTTAAACTTTGAAAGGGTACATGAATGTTTTTCAATTCAGTATCTCATTTTGTCTTGAACTGGTGCCATCAGACACATTTTACATTCAGATATATTTTGTTCACATCCATTGCTTCATTGTTAATGTATTGAGAGTTAAAGCAGATTTGTGATTAATTATAATTTACTGTGTGGACAATGATGATTATTGACCAAATAGAAAAACAGATTTGTTTTTAAAGCCTCTGGTTTATAAATTGATGTGTTATCCTAATAACATGTGTGCAGGCTGTGTGAGTGACCCCAGACTAAAATGTGTTGAGTATAATCCTCCATTAAACAAAAATACTGGCTTTATCTAATGTCAGTTTTGTCAGCTGGAAAAGACTTGATTCTTGTGAGAGGAGAGACAATGCAGAGTCAGTTGGTCTCCCTGTAATCTTATTGCCGTAGACTTGATCTTTTCCAGAAACAACTGGCTGTGCCTGATCCTGAGCCCTAATTTTGTCAGACATCTTCCAATATTTTGGAATAATTGCAGTGTACCTGTACTGAAGACATTATAGATTTCATTGTGGGGTTGATGTTGTTGTTTATTCAAAGTACAGGTTTGTGTATCTAGCAATTTTCAGTGACTTCGAACATATTTCTTGAACCTGATATACTCCAGGCCCGTTGTACTAGCTTCTGTCATCGTCAGTCAGCATGGCTACCAGCTTGAGAGAGAATAAGACTCTGCTTTTGACCCTTATGGAAACAAACAAAAGGAAAATCTGGAGCAAGCCCTTAACTGTTCTAATCCCTGTAAATTGAGTAAGCCCTTGTCTCTTTGTGATTGGAATGAATGGATGGATAAATAAATAAGACAACTAAAATGAATTGAAACACTTTCTGCTAATGGAAAGGTTAAAGTGTTTGGAAAGTTTCCACTTTTAAAAAAGAAAAGGACACGACAAGTATGATAGGAGTTTATTATTCTTAGCGTGAAAAGATGATTCTCCTCTCCTAATATTAGAGCTGGAGAGGGGTCACTCAGTAAAATTGACTTGTGATAGCTTTAGGAAAGGCAGAAAGTAGTACAGACAGTATACACTTAATTTTTAAAATTTACTGCCAGAGGAAATCATGGTTGTCATTAGCTTGGACTGTAAATTTGAAAAGGGATTAGATCAGGGGTAGGCAACCTTTCCCCTTTAAGGGCCGAGGGACTTCAGCTCCCAGAAGCCTCAGCCATGTTGGCCAATAATCCCATGTTGGCCAATAGCTCCTGGAATTCTGGGAGCTGAAGTCCCTTGGCCCTTAAAGGGGAAAGGTTGCCTACCCCTGGATTAGATAATAGTCTGTTTTCTATCAGACCCATGCTCCGAAATACAGTAGGCCCTCCTTTTCCACGGATTGTGCATCCATGGATTCAACCAACTATGGTTTGAAAATATTCACATACAAACCATTCCAAAAAGCAAACCTTGATTTTGCAGGCTTTTATAAGGGATGCCATTTTACTATCTCTTTGTATATGGTTTGGTATTAATGGGAGCAATAGTTTTCTAGAATCTGAAAACTATGGTTTGAAAATATTCACATACAAACCATTCCAAAAAGCAAACCTTGATTTTGCAGGCTTTTATAAGGGATGCCATTTTACTATCTCTTTGTATATGGTTTGGTATTAATGGGAGCAATCCTGGAACCAAACCTCAGCAGATATTGAGGGCCCACTGTAGTAAATCAGAGCTTACAAATGTTACTGCAGCTCCCAGAAATCCAGCTCTGGGTGGTATGCCACTAAATACCAGATTCAATATCAGCCTTTAAGCCCTGTTTTTGGGTTTCCAGGAAGTACTTCACTGTCCTTTGTGGAAAACAACATCTTAGACTAAAGAATTTTTTCATCTATTCAATCTGACCCCTTAAGTTCAGTGTTGGAAATGCACTGTCCATGGCTGCATGAAGGGGTTATTTTGGAGGGATGAAGACACCCTGTGGCCCAGGATTCTCCCTTCCAAATTGGATGGGCTTTGTCCAGAATGTGTGATTTGGCCAAAAATACCCTCTAAGACAGTGGTATTCAAACTCTGTGTCATTTGCATATTCATCTGTATTCATATTTTAACATTCTATAAGGAGATAACATCATTCATAATATAATGCTTGGAGGTGCAGCCATGCCAGACCCCAGATGAAAGGCGCTGTCTCCCAAGCAGTGCCAGCTGCTTGTGAGGACAGTGCTGCGGTTTCTGGAGGGATGTTTGGGATCTGGTGTGGCTGCTTATAGGAAAAACTACTCTGGACTCCCAAGTGAAAAGTACTCCCCCCCCCCCTTCAGTAGTGCCCACCAAGTGTGCATCCCCTGGCGTATCACCCAGTGAGGTCCGCATCCCCCTAGTTACACCACTGTCAGTGAGTTTCATGATGCAATATGGACTTGAATCTGGATCTTATCAATCCCAGTCCAGTTTTCTAAGCGCTCTGCCACATTAGCCGGTACTAGCGAAGCACTCCTAGTAATTTCATGATTGCTTACAGAGAAGGGGCAAATGATTAAATCAAAATTTATATTGCAGGATAAAATATCAAGAACTGGTCAGGCAGTCTTGTGTAACTGGTAACTAAATGGAAGAGCAAGGCTATTATTATTAGAGCATTCTACTTTGCTTCAGGATTAGCAGCAATATCCAACTGGCCGATCTTAGATAAAAGGGGAAAAGAAAGTGGCATAAAGATTCCATTTGTCATTTTGCAGCGGTTTGGTAAGCTAGAAACTGAACTTCCAGCTCAGAGTCAACTAAGTGTAGCCCAGAGGTTGAAATTGTGCAGCCTAAGGTTCACATAGGGAGGGCCCCACGCAGCTCTTGGAGCACCCCAGAGTCCTTTACTGTCCCCATTAAAAATTGTTTTATTTCTTTGTTCAGGAAAATAAATCCACTGCTTTTTTTCCCATGAAAAAATGCACTGTTTTGCATTTAAATTCTGTTGGGAGTGTCACTTTGAATTGAACTCGCCAAAAAAAATTGCTCCCATTGACTGAAACATCACTTCTGGTTGTGGAAAATATCCGTGTGGTACAGTCCACATGGAGGTGATGAAAATGGACTGGAGGTGATAAAAATGGCTCTTCACTCCCCAGCATATGCCCACCTTGGTCTAGTCCCATTTCCACTAACACCAATATTCTCTCATATTAACATATCTGTACATTAGTTTGACGGTTTATTTTGCTTTAATTATCAGTTTGGGTTCCATTGTTTCCACTGTTTGGACTCTTCAAGGATAATGTTTTATCATTTTAAGAGTTGGAAGTTAACAGGAAAATATGGGTTCTTGTATTTTTGAATGTTACAGGAAATTTGATGTAGTGGTTCTGGAATATGTACAAAAAAAAATGTCAGTGGAGGACCTCATACTGTCCCCTAGGCCAAAAGAGTTAGTAGGTAAAAGACATTACTTGATTTTATGAGTGAATAAGATTCAATGAAATTACAAACATAAGTGAGAAGGGAATTTTTTAAAACTATTTTTTTTAATGATCAATGGGTCTGATTATAGACTAATTTTGCAAAGCTGGGATTAACAGTGTTTTAACTCCAGTTCCATAGGTATCTGTCTCTCAGACGATAAAAGAGATAACTTGTTATGGAATCACTAGTATTTCAGAAACTGCCCTCTTGGGATCTCTTAAAAGGACTGATCTGGGAAGAAGACTTGAAACTGATAACTAGCTTATTAGCTAGCGTCTGCTAGAATCTGGAAATAATTCCATCATTTCATCATGGAAATAGTCATAGTAAGCAACTAGATATGATTGGTATAAGAGGATTTGAGCTAATGCATTTTTGACACAACGTACCTACTCTTAATGTTCTAAGCATCAGCTTGACAAGCATGTAGAAAAAGTAAGGTTTTATTTATATCACACTGAAATTAAGCACACAATTTATTCCAGTAGAAAAAGTATTCAGTCTTTCTTTTACAAACAGTTGCTCTCAGATCCTACCAAGCAAACTAGCTTATTTTATCCAGGAATTTATTTTTAATTCCCCTTTTTTAAAAAAAATGAATAAAATGATATCCTGTTTGGGAACATCTTATTAGAGAAGATGAGAAAAATTCTGGCAAACTCACATATGCTTTGAAGTTCCAGACAAATATAAATTTGCTGGTGAAACTGGATTCCCCCCCAACACTATTACATTTTAAGTATAATTATGCCAGTGAGCAATCTGAAATAAACCATTTGTCATGTGTAATTTTTTAAAAAAAACAAAGATTGTGGCAGATTTTTTAAAATAAAACATTCTTATGTACTTGCTTCCACAGATATCTTTTTCATCCAAAGATCTTTAACTTATTCTTGGCCATTAGTTTATTAATCCTTCCCAAGACCCTAAGATGTTGGAAAGTAGGCATTGTCCTTACAGATCAGAAGGCAAAGATGCAAAGCTGTTGCCATCTCTTCTCGCTCTCTGAATCTTCACCACCATTCTGTAATAATAATAATAATAATAATAATAATAATAATAATAGTTTTTATTTATATCCCGCCCCTCTGCCAAGCAATCGGGGCGGCGTACAACAATCACAATAACAAATAGCATCAATACAGAGCCCATCCCTTCTTCCCAACCCCACCCATACCCGCCCCTCAAAACAAAACAAACAAAGCAAATTAAAACAACTTTTAAAAATATACAAAATACAATATAAAATGCAAATACAATTTAAATGCAATTTTTGAAGGGTCCCTCCTCGCTGCCCCAGGTGGAAAAGGCAGCCTTTTTAAAGGGTTCCTCCTTGCTGCCCCAGGTGGAAAAGGCAGCCTTTCTAAAGGGTCTCTCCTCGCTGCCCAAGGTGGAAAGGCAGCCTTTTTAAAGGGTCTCTCCTCGCTGCCCAAGGTGGAAAAACTGTACTATTGACCTTTTCATTATACAAGTTCATTGGTGGCTTTGTGGCAATTGCACTTGATTTCTGCAGATCTGCTTTATTCTAGAAAAGTCCCCTTGATTTACACAACATACTTAGCATATATTGGCTGTATTTGATTTAGGTGACTTCTTTACGTTTGGGCTACCTGTTAATAACTGTGCCATATTTTTCAGGTTGCCCTCTACTGTGATAAAGAGTGTATCTTCACTATATAGTTATAGCAATTTTATGCCACTTTTAAACTGTCCTGGCTCCATCTGTAGAGTCCTGGGACTTGTAGTTTGATGGGGAATTTTCTGCTTAGAGAGAAGCGTATTCCCCTGAACTATAGGAATAAAATTCTTTAGCCTCACCCAACTACAAGTCCCAAGAAGGAACATACCATAACAGTTAAAGTGCTGTCATATGGCTATAACTGTGATGTAGATACACCCAAAATCTTTCCTACTTGTTTGTCCATTGAACTAGTCCAATCAAGCCAACAGCAGGCTTTACATAGGAATGCATTTCTGTTTTACCTGTTGACCTTATCTGTTTTTCCCCTTGTGTGAAAAGAAAAGCATGCTGTGTAACACCAAAAAGTGTAGGAGTGTATATTTAGCTGTAAGGAAAGGTCTCTGGATGGGAAGGCACTTGTGCTTCCAATACCTCTGAAAGAGGTATGCCCTTGATGGCACTTGGCTGCCATAGTACTTTTCTCACCATCCTGGATAAACTGTCTATTTTCTGCAAGGGTGCAGAAGCTTTTTCAGACTGGGACTAAATTAGTGAAATGTCTTAGTGTCTAGGGAGCATTCCTGAGTTGGGCAGAGATGCGAGCAAAGAATATTGGAGAGAGACAGGTGTAATTCTTAGCACTTTGGAACTTATTCACAGAAGATATAAAGCAGAGGGAGATTCTGTGCATGTCTACTTAGGGCCAGGAGCACCCATGCAACAGCTTCCTGGGTTTCAAAGCACAACTCAGTTCTATGCAACAGCTTCCCAGGTTTTAACCTCTTATCTCTGATTGTCTGTTACTGACTGGAAATAAAAGCAGAACCAGGGCAGATGGGGATCTCCCTTCCATGGGATTCAGGTGGACTGCAGGCCAGAAGTCACCCAATTATATTTATATATAATCAAATCGTTATTCCAGCAGTGTGATAATCACAGATGTAATCGTCCCCATATCATTCACTGGAATGCTAGAAGACCATAAAGCTCATTGTGACCATGGTTAGGTGGGTAGGTGTGATGCTGTGGGAAAGGTCTAAGGGTCCTGAAAGTTAAAAGGGGGCGGGGTCATAAAGCACACTATCACATGCCCTACGATCCATAGGCTGAGTTATTTTCAACAGTAAAATGTAATCCCATGGGATGTAGACATAGCCTTCAGAGACCATCACTTTCTAAGCATTGTTACACCTCTAGCCCCTTCCTTCCAAATACTCTGGGCCTTTCATCTAACAGTCATCCTGTGTAACGGGCTAGTCTGAGAGATAGTGGTTGACCCATAGTTACGTTGAGCTGCTTCAGACTAGTACTCAGCCCAGAAATATGGGGATGATCCCCACCACGACAGTTCCTAATCCTCTAAACCAGCATTGGGGATAGATATGTGAAGACCTACAAAAACACCAGGGGGAAAAAAAACAGAAAATAGTGTTTCCTTCCTCTCAAAAGGTGGATGGAAAAACAATGGATTATGGAGTGATTTATTTAAGAATTATGAATAACCTATTTCTAATAAGATACCCTTTATTTTCTCCCCCATGTTATTTCTAAAAAGCTACAGTCCACCTGCCCCATATGCGGGCTTGCCATATGCGGACTTGAGGTCACTGGGTGGCAAGCCCAGGAAGACAAAATGGTGTGCGTGCCTGCAGGAGCACGCCACCATTAAAATCAATGGGACTTGAGGTCCTGTGGTTTTTCCCATATGCAGGAGGGTCCGGAACGGATCCCCCACATATACAAAGGTGCCACTGTATGTAGTAGGTGAATATGTATGTAAGACTAATGTATGTCACATCAGGATCAAATTACTATAATTCCTGGTTTGTTTGTTTGTTTGGTTTTTTTTTTTTTTTTTTCTCAGTTCTTTTTAGGGGAATGGGTGCGTTATGTCTGCTTGACACTATGGAAGATTGGAGGAAATGATGTATAATATCCATTGTTTTTATTAGTGTTGCTGGTTGTGTCTCTTTTTATGTGAATGAAGAAGGGGTTGACTGCTCCTCAAATTGGCCATAGCAAAGAGGTTTCTTACAGTTGAAGAACTTGCAGCTCCCTTTGTAACCATAAATAAAATAATCAATATTAAAAAGTAAGTTCCGTTTGTAATAATGGGGGATAATACATTTATGCAAAGCTGTTATATGTTCAGGTTGAGTCTCCCTTATCCGGATTTCCGAACTCCAAAACACTCTAAAACTTTTTTAATGGCTGGCTGGGTTAGTGATATCTTTGCTTTCTGATAGTTTAGTGCACACAAACTTTGTCTCATGTACAAAATTATTTTAAAATATTGTATAAAATTGCCTTCAGGCTATGTGTATAAGGTGTATTTGAAACATAAATGAATTTTGTGTTTAGACTTGGACCCCATCTCCAAGATATCTTATTATGTACATATAAGCAAATACAGGCATTCCAAAACATCATATGTAATAGCAAAGAGGAAGGGAGCGATTGAAGCTGAGGATTCAGGGGGAGGACTGAATGTGTGCAACCTAAAGTATGTTTTCAGTCTTCTAGACCAGGGATACGCTGTTCATAAGGAAAGGAGCCTTGGTGGCTCAGTGGTTAAATGCATGAACTGAAGCCACTCACTCACAAACCACAAGGTTGTGAGTTCAATACCAGCCAGGGGCTCCAGGTTGACTCAAGCTGGCATCCTTCCATAGGTCGGTAAAATGAGTATCCAGCTTGTTGGAGGCAATTAGCTTACACTTTATATAAAAACCACTTAGTACACTGGTAAGTGGTATAGAAATGTACTTGCTATTTCTAAGTGTTCTACCCCCAGTTGCAGCATAAAAGCGGATGCAGCATAAAAGCGGAGTGTACTAGAAAGGAAGGGATAGTGCTAGTATGTTGCAAAAGTGAAGAGGCAGATTTGGCAGGCTGCACAAAATATGTTGGCAGACCACTTCTTATGTACCTTTCCTCTAAATGATGGTTTACTTTAGATATTCAGAAACATTATGTGTGAATCAATCCATCTAGCAGTACCCATTCTCTTCAGAATTCAAGGCCAGGGGTGTGGAATAAGTCTTTTATCACATTCCAATTTTAATGTCTTTATATTTCTATGTTTTGTCAACTACTGTTCATATTTAAGAATTGCAGCATTGTAGAAACAATAAACTGTGGATGGGGGAGGGGGGTGGCTCTCAGAAAGATCCTACCATTGAGACTGAGTGATGAATTTTGTTCAGTTCTGGAACAGAATTTATAAAGACAAAGGCCCAACACACTAGCACCATATTCACGTTGCTATTTAATATTTCAGTTTATTGCTTGCCTTTCAACAGAGAGTGTCCAAGGTAGCTAACAACAGTGACAGTACAAATACAGTAAAAAAAAAGTTAAAATCTACAATTCCGCCACTCCTGCCAGCAGAATTGGGAAGACCAGTACTTTTGCTAACTGCAGTTCCCTGTACAATTCCCTAATACTTGCTCAATGAACCGGGAAACCTCTGGAACAGGTTTTAGGTTCCACGAGTGCTGCAGCAGGGAAGAGACTGGAAGGAGAAGAATCCGGCAGAAATACACCACTGGAAACCAGCCAAGGTTGTTCTTGTTGAAGACTAGACAAAATCATTTAAGAATCAGAAGAGTTAAGTATGAAATAAAGGCTACACTGGAACATGCAGACAAACCATAAATCAAAAATCCAGCCAGTTCAACATCATAAAACTTGCCAAGAAAACCCCTTGATGGGGTAACCTTAGGGTCGCCCTGATTCAGAGACGACTTGAAGGCACCCGTCAACAAAATGTGAAACTTCAGGTGTTTCATTCAGATAATGATTTCTGAAAACAACTTTTTTCCATAATTGTAATTAGATGGAGATATGTATAAAAAAAAGATCCTTTGCTGAAAAGTATTTTGGCCTAAATATGCTAAAAGCACCAGATCTCGTCTGTTATTGGAAGCTAAGCGGAACAGCTCTAGTTAGTACTTGGATGAGAGACCACAAAGGAATCCCAGGTGCTGTATTTCAAAGGAGGAAACTGGCAAAACCACCTCTGAATATTCCTTGCTTAAGAAAGCCCTATGAAGTTCATGGGGCTACCATAAGTTGACAGACAACTCGAAGGCACATACACATTTCACCATTCAGGAAATGGAGAATTTGGATGCAAATCATATGCTTCAAAGTTGCCCATATGTTCTAATTTCTGTGTGGCCAGTGATTCACCATAAGCAAGGCTGAACTGTGGGGTAAACTGTTAAACTAATGAATCCTGCTTTCCACTTTGTGGATTCATTTTGTTTGCATTGGCAAAATGTTCATTGGTCTGCTTTATAATATTGACCTACAGTGACATCATTGTAGGCATTGTGTTGTTCAGGAAATTGTAATACTGCTTTCATGTTGTTACATGGCTAAATGATTTTATATATCGGTTCAAAAATACATATCTCAGTGTCTGTTTTTATTTCTTCAATTAAGAAAAAGGAATGTCAAGGAAACCACGTCTGAGTATTCCTTGCTTAAGAAAGCCCTATGCAACAGATTTTTATGTGATCTCAATGGCAGTGGGAGGATATTTTAATTCTTGGCCAGCATTACTAAAATGTTTCTGGAAGTCAGCAGTGTTTGTGTTACATTTTTAGAAAATACATACATGAACTTGGCAAAATAAATATAAAGAAATTGCAAAATGACCATCATTTATCAAAGTTACATGACTTGCAGACTTGATTTTTTTTTCTTAAGCTCAAATGTAGTACATTTTAATAGGCTCACGTAGTACATGTAGTGTTATCCTGGTTAGAGTGGAATTGGTGGGCAGGGAATCTTTATTTTCTAAGCTGTGTTTTCCCTGTTCCCTTGCACCAGTTAGAAAAATCCCATTGGCTCCCCTTACAATTTTCAATTCTTGTTGCAGTTACAGAATAGGGACCTTCCCTTAAAAGATTAATGCACCACTCTCCCACTGTAAACACCCTGAAGTTACAAACACTGTTCAGAACACTACCAAGGAATACTGATGGTGACAATGGCAACTACATGTACTACGTGAGCCTATTAAACTATAAAAATTAACACAAAGATAAATAATTTTGTAAAGCACTATAAATAAGCCATTGTAACCATAGGCTGCTGAAGGCTTGGGACTTTATTCTGATATACAAGCTATGCATTTTTACCCCTGGGTTGTCTAGACTGCGAACTTGGCCTGGCACAAAAAAGTGTTCAGTCATCCAGAAATCATTTAAGCGCATTGTAGCGATAGCTGTGAACAGGAGAAATCTTTTCTGGTTTTCTTTCTGTGAAAGCCTGACAAAGTAAGAAAAAGTAGATGTGGAGAGTTTGAAAAATCTAAAGGCTTTCCAGTCTTTCCCATTTTCCACCAGCAGTTTTACTTGTTTATGCTGATGCAGGGGAAACAGAGTAAATTACGGCAACCTTTAATGGGGAGACAAGACTTTATGTCTTCATGCATTGCAATCCTGCAAAGAAATGAATCCAGAAATTGAAATTCCAGATTGTACTGTTTAAATATCTGTTTTCCATGAATGAGGTACAATTCGCTTTGGGGGCCAGACTGTCATTGAGCTGCTACACACAGACACACTCTTAGACTTTTTTTACAGATATAAAATATACTGCAGATGTTTTGAAGCAGATATGGCAAGATGCTTGATTTTGCTATACAGTCTGCAGATTATTTCAGTGGTGTGTATCCAAGGAGTCCAAGGAGTTTAAAGATTGGCATGGCATTGCAAGCTAAACAGAACTCTGATCAGAATATCTACATGCTGGGCTGGTACATGTTTAGAAAACTGGGTAAGCAGTACCTTTTAGATGTATTGTATTAGCATATGCTATTGTACATCTGATCATTTTCTAAAATTTTGTTGGAAGTTAAGAGTTGTAATATGACCAAACCATGAATCAGAAGCTTTCTTGTTAAAATCTTTTTCCTGCCATTAAATCTCTAGATCAGGGCT
Source organism: Phrynosoma blainvillii (assembly GCA_026167975.1). Taxonomy (NCBI): domain Eukaryota; kingdom Metazoa; phylum Chordata; class Lepidosauria; order Squamata; family Phrynosomatidae; genus Phrynosoma; species Phrynosoma blainvillii. The sequence goes on along the minus strand of JANUYF010000003.1, from coordinate 238,363,693 downwards.
GCACATGCTCCAGAACCCAGAGAGCCACACCATCTGACTTTTAGCCACTCTGGATAGCCACACTGTGTCATTGCAGCTGTCATTTTGGGTGATATATTATCACTCTTGGTCACCTTTGGGGACTGTTCTGTTTTTGTCTTGTGGGAGAACAGCATCTCTCCATGTCCCAGAGATGCTGTGACTGTTCTTTCATCCAAGAAAGGGTGTTGCCAAAAACATGTCCAGGGATTTGTGGGATGAGTGGAGATCCCAAGAGCTGCACTGGACCCTCGTTGGCTTGGATGCAACATTTTCTTGATGTCCACCTTTGTGCTCAATGAACAGGCTACATGTTCCCCTTTCTGTAGGATGTGTGTAATAGTTTATTATTGTCTTATGGGATTATTATTGGGGTTTCAAGATTCTGGGATATATACAACTATCCATTTGCCAACAGAACAGATGCCATTGGGAAAACTGATTCCTCATTCTCCTTTCAGTCTCTCTCCTTGTTCCCCCATATCTTTTCTAAAGGTTTCAGGGATTCTTCTGCAGCAGATTCCCCAAAGGTGACCAAGAGTAATAAAATATCACCCAAAATGGCAGCTGCAATGACACAGTGTGGCTCCCCAGAGTGACCAAAAGTCAGGTGGTGTGGCTCTCTGGGTTCTGGAGCATGTGCAGCCCTGATCTAGTGATTTAATGGCAGGAAAGAGATTTTAATAAGGAACCTTCTGATTCATAGTTTGGTGGGAAGTTCTGCTGTGTGAGTGGAAGTCTCCTCCTACCCTAATGGATGTTGCCCAAGGTGTGTAACTATTTGAAGTCTCTGCAGTGCTGGATAAGTGCTAGATATCATGGTATCTTCCTCCATGGTTCTTTTTGCAGTGCATTGAAATCCAGCCCATAAATATTGCCAGTTGATTCATTCTTTTAAACCTCCAGAAAACATGTACTTGGTTTTCTGTTCCTTAGTAACACCTTCTCAAAGATTGCTTAGAAGCTTTAGTTCAGGGGTAGGGAATTGTGGCCATCCAAATCTATTGGATGCAGTGGCTCAAGTGGTTAAGACACTGCCTCTGTTTATTGTAAGATCGGCAGGTTGGCAATTCGAGTCCCGGGAGCTGCATGATGGGCTGAGCTCCTGTCACTAGTCCCAGCTTCTGCCAACCTAGCAGTTCGAAAGCATGCAAATGCAAGTAGATAAACAGATAAACTTTGGTGGGTAGGTAAACAGCGTTCTGTGCTAGCCACATGATCACTCTGACAACACTGGCTCTTTAGCTTACTAACAGAGATGAGCACTGGCCCCTATGGTCATACACAACTTGACAACCTTGTCAACAGGGAATAGCTTTACCTTTACCTAAATCTATTTGACTGCAGCTACCAACAGCCCTGGTATTTTGTTAAAGTATTATGGAAGTTGCAGTCCATCAACCTATGAAAACTATCGTTGCCCATCCCTCCTTTAACTGGTGATGAATAGGGCAGCTAGAAGCAAATAAAACATATCTTGTTTGTACATATGTATGTTCATATTGCCTGTTGATATGTGGTGATCCCATTAATTTCATATGGTTTTCTTCAATGAGGAATATTCAGAGGTAGTTTTGCCAGCTTCCACCTCTGAAATACAGTCACACACACACACCATTCTCGCAGACTTAACGTCTGTGGTTTTGCATATTTACAGAGGGGCAACCTCCGTTTAAATCAGTGGGGCATGCCCCATTCAAGCCTATGGGGCTTGAATATTTGCAAAACTCCATTTTCGTGGGGGTGGTGGTGTCTGGAATGGATCTGTTCCAGACCCCCCCAAAAAATGGAGGGCCAACTGTATAGCCTACAGCACCATATTCCTTTGTGGTCCCCATCAAAGTACTAACCAGACCTGGTCCTGCTTATCCTCCAAGATTAGATGGGATCTGGTCAGGGTATTGAGGCCTTTACCTGCCTGGAAAAAAAGCAAACGTGTATTTCAAATCTTAAACTGGGAATAGGATACTTCTAGGACTACCTTTTCTTGCATAAAACTGACATTGTGAAAATTCAGGCAAAACCCTCTCCCATCATTCAATGAATGTGTAAAGGTGGCTGTGCAAAAATAGGCATAACCCAGCTGTGCCTAGCAGCCATCCCTCTTGCATTTGGCACATGTACAAATATCTCTTTCCTCTGTTTGTTGGTGATAGAGCTAACTCTTATACCAGGGATCCCCGGACTTTTTGATCCGGGGGCCGGTTCGCTGGCCCCCAGATCTTCCAGGGGGGCGGATGTGCGCGCGCATGTGCGCATGACACTGGATGCCATTTTGGCTTCCAAAATGGCACCCAAAGTTTTGTGTATGCCAAAATGGAAGCCAAAATGGCATCCGGCGGCAGGTGCGGGTGGCAGTGCGGCACGCGGGCTGGTAGGAAGGCCTCGGTGGGCCGGGTCTGGCCTGCGGGCCATAGTTTGGGGACCCCTGCCTTATACAGTGGGCTCTCCACATTCACTGGGGTTAGGGACACAGGATCCCCATGAAAGTAGAAAAAAACGCAAATAAAAACCACTACTTTTTTAACCTGAGAGACCACCCCTCTAGGAATCTCTAGGTCTTCCAGCACAACTCTGTGGTCAGCATCTGCCAAAAGTTAACCATAGAATTATGCTGGAGGACCTGCAAATGCCTATAGAAGTGTTTTGTCTAGTAATCTCTAGATCCTCCTATACAAGTCTGTGGTCAATTTCTAGCAGAGTTTCTCTGGAGGACCTAGGGATTCCTAGAGAGAAAATGTTAATAAAATCCATAAATAATCAAAACCGCAAAAGTCAAAGCTGCAAATGTAGAGGGCTAACTGTAGTTTCATGACCCCAACATCTTTGAATGCAGTTTGTGAGTGGGAGGGGTTGTCTAACACCTTTACCCCAACAGAAATGTCATCAGAGGCCCTCTCTTCTAGCTCCTTCCACCTTTGGATGTGAGGCAGAAAGTAAATTAAATTGCTTCTTAGTTGTGGACCTTTGGTTCTGCAATTCAGTTCCTCATAGAAGCTTGCCAGACCATGGCTTTGGGGTGGGGGATTGAACTAGAGGCCCTTTCACACCACACAATCATAGCACTATGATTCCACTTTAACTACCATGGCTGCATCCCATTGAGTCGTGGTGAGACATTGAAACACTTTGGCTAAAAATTCTAAATATCTCCCCTGAACTGCCATTATAGTGATAGGATGGAAATGAAGTGGCAAGGTAGTGCCATAATCCTAATGTGAAAAGGCCAAGATAAAGATCTTTTCAAATGCCCTGACTTCATATGATTGGATTATATGTAGTTTTAGCTGCCACTAACTGTCCTATCTGTCTTTTTAGATAATTTTTTCTATTGTTCCAGCTATGTTTTTATATCTGTTAGCCATTCTGAAAGCTTCCGAGCTGAACAGCAGGGTAGACATCTTCAAAATAAACTAATATAAATAAAATAAGGCTGTTCTCCTGGAAGATAATAATCTTCCCCATTTACTGTTGTGGGATGGGATTTGGTAACGAAGAACAAAGATGGGCTGTTTCCAATGTGACTTTAGACGCACACAGCTGTTACTTAAGAAGGTCTGCACATGTGGCCATTTCCTGCAAAGACACACATTTGGCAAAAGACCACATGTCAGTAAAGCAGAGCAGCATGTAACTTTTAGAGACTCAAGGCATGGGCTCTTAAAATGGGAGTATATTGTTCAAAAGTTCTGTCAGGAAAACATCAAACATCAGTTTTGAATTAATATGGCATTTCTGATTTTATTTCCTCCCCCAGGATTTGTAGTGTGACAACTTTTTATAACCATAGTTATTGCTTTGTAAATGCCATCCTGGTTAAACTTAGCCTTCAGCTGGCTTTAGAGAGTGAGGGTGGTTGGTTGTCCCAAATTATTCACTTCTTAAACTGACAGATAAAATTGCCTATAACCTGTTTCCATGGGTCTGCAAAGCAAAATATTTCACAGTGGAAAGCAGAAATTAAAATCATTCAAGCATAAAGGATACTACGTGAATCAGTCTGAATACCACTAATTCATGTTTAACACTCTATGACGTCTGTTGCTACCTTAGGTGGTGTTTAATGGGGAAATGATGAATTGCACCACTGTGAGTATGCAGTAGTGTGTAAATTTGGCAGGTGTCTGTAAACAGAATACCAACAGCTGTGTTTCACAAGACAAGCTTAGCTCGGGCATGTATGGCAGGCTGAGACTTGTCCTTTCTCTTCCTCTGGAAAATGTCAGCAGTTTTCATTGGCAGAAGTTCAGCTAAAGTTACATTGTCCTGTTTTATCATTTCATCGCCACAGCTGCAAAACAGTTTAGGCCTGTTCATTCCATTTTGTACGAAGAGGCAAAGTTTAATTTAAGCATTGGGTGTGTGCACGACATGTATGTTCTTTGGTACAAAATCTTGTCATACTTTTTTAAAGAAAAATGAATGTTTACCATTTTTGCGCTTTCAGTTACTTTTATTTCATTCCTCAATTCCTGCTCACTTTGTATGGGACGTACTTGTTTTCTTATTTAGATTCAACTTCACTTGAGATTGAGAAGGACTTCGTAAACTCCTTTGTATTCCACCCATCCATATAACTTGAAACAATTAAGGTGATGTATGTTAGGGCTACTCAGAGTAGTGGCCTGTGGACTCATGCCAGTCCCTGAGCCATGCACACTGGTCCCTGACAGGTTTCCAGGAAAGAAAGAAACAGTTTTGGTGCTGGTCCCTGACACATGAGTCATATATGGTGCTGGTCCCTGACACTTGGGGTGGGGGGAACATGCCCCACATTAGACAAGCTTGCAAATGCACAGGTGAACATCACTTTAAAGGGCAGATTAAACATTAAACAAATGACTGAATGTAGATTTGGTCAGGTAGAACTTGGTTGACAGAAGCATATTTCTTCATTAGCCTCCCCAGGACAGCTCCCTGAAAATGTTAAATAGAAAATTGGAGTACCATGATAAATCATGTGGAGGAAACTTCCCTGGGCCATCACCCAAGGCCAAATTCATACTACACAATTATAGCACAATTGTTCCATTTTAACTGTCATGGTTCCAGCCTATGGAATATTGGGGTTTGTAGTTTGGTGATACACAAGGTAATCTGAGAACTCTAAATGCCCTTCCTAAACTGCATGTCCTAGGATTTCATGGGACAGAAACATGGCAGTTAGAAAGTGCATTAAAAGCATAATTCAGTATAGGTTAAGTCTCCCTTATCAAGAATCCCAAAATCTGAAATACTCCAAAAGCCAAATCTGGGTGGCTGAGAGTGACATCTTTGCTTTCTGAGGGTTCAGTGTACACAAACTTTGTTTTATGCACAAAATTATTACAAATATTATTTATACAATTACATAAAGCATATGAATATATGAAACATAAATGAATTTTGTGTTTAGATTTGGGGTCCCATCTCCAAGATATCTTATTATGTATGTATATGCAAATAAAGATGTTCCAAAATGCAATATATATATATATATATATATGGATAAGGGAGACTCAATCTGTAGTGTAAATGGGCACCTGGTTTGGGAGTATCTTCCACACCTTTGCAGACTGCCACCTACTCCATTCAGCAGGGAGCCAGCTTCCACTGTTGTGGATATGCCTAAATTTGTTGTAATTGTTTCCAGCCCAGAAAGTTGCAGCAGATAAAGCCAAATGAGAAATTGAGGAAGGAGTGAAGGGTCATCTCCCAAAGAGTCCTCCACCCAACAGGCCAAATACCTGCCAGAATAGCCAGGTGAAAAACAAGATGGAGATGAGTGGCTCTCCTGAGTTAAGGAATGTGACCCTTGTCCTGGCCATGGGAAATGCCCTGGTTGTTTCCCTACAAGCTATGCTTCAGCCACAATGAGGACATTAACAAGAGTCTCTCTGGCAGATTTAGGTCGTGGCAGGCTGGCAGAGGAGAAGAGAGCCCCTTAGATGTTTTAGAACCAAGCATTTAGGTCTTACAGATTATTGTTGCTGGTTTGTGCCTTCAAGTCATTTCTGACTTATGGCAACCCTGGGGATATATGATGGGGTTTTCTTGCAAGATTTGTTCAGAGGAGGTTTTACCATTGCCTTCCTCTGAGGCTGAGAGCATGTGATTTGCCCAAGGTTGCCCAGTTGGTTTCATGCTGAGCTGGGAATCGAACCGTAATCTCCAGAGTCATAGTCCAGTACTCAAACTAGTACACCATACTGGCTCTCTTAACAGATGGTAATCAACAACGATTTCATTGATAATGGTTTTAATCATGTTTTTAATAACATTGATATTTAATTCCGTTTTAACTTCTGTAAATTATTGTTTTAGTTGGATCTATTTTAAAATTATTGTTAGCCACCTTGGATCCCATTATGGGAAGATGGTGGGATAGAAGTGCAATAAATAAATAAATCTAAATAGATCAATAAACTTGCATTTTGCCCAGAAAAGAAATGAGCTGTTATGCTTCAGTGCAGCTGTTAAGCTTCAGATTTGTTGTAACACAGAACCAACAGCCAAGTAGTATTCAAGTAGTTTTTGCAGTGGGTTTTGTTGTATGTGCATCTTGATATCCAGGACATGTGGTTTTGAGATAATCTTTTAACACAGCTGGCGTAGGTAACAAGATCAATTAATGACCTGTGTCTTGTTTTATTTAGGAAAACAGCAGCAGCTGGAGGCGGAACACCACAACATGTATGTTGAAGCTGACCACGATCTTCACCTGCCAACAGGTCGATCTTCCCAGCCCCCTGCAGAGAAGCCTGGGGAAAGAAGAATAGCTGAAATGAGAAAACTCTATGGGGTGGGAGCAAGTAAAATCCAGGCTATGGAGGCCACCATGCAACTCAATTTTGATAGGAAGTGTGATAAAAAGCAGCCCAAGTACTGGCCCATTATTCCTCTGAAACTCTGAACTATATGTCTTTCTCTGTCCCTGTTAGGAGACGCAGAGCTGCATATCTTAATGCTCCACCAAGCAGAAGGATTTAGGTGAATGAATCAAGAGTCAGCAAAAAGGCCTTTCATTTATTTTCCTTTCCCCTTTCCAACTCTCCTCTGAATGGCTTTGCCAATTTCCAGAATCCATTCCAACTCAACAGGAAGAGCAGAGTTGATCATTTGTACTGCAAGGGATAAGGAAAATTCTCTTTTTAAAATATATTTCAGCTAATTTAATTTTGGCCTGCCTTGGCTTTGTAGGATGTGAAGTAGCATTTGTTTTCACTTTGTTATGTGAAAAAGGTTAAAGACTATAAAAACCTGAAGGCTTGTCCAGGTCAAAAATGAAATTTTATTTTTTATGCATTATGCTAGCTTTGTCATAGGTTTTTAATGTGTGTACATTTTTTGCCACATTTCACTGATATTCTAGAGACAGCTGAAGTAGTTGGCCAGAGTACTATATATTCAGTTACTGTAATATAGTTATTTGAATTCTTTCTCAGACATTCCAATAGTATAGGAAATATCTCCTCCAGACTGAAATCTAGCCTGTAAGGTTCCAGCTTAAAGCAAACATGTATAAATACTTTCCTTTCTTTTATTTGAGTTTTTCTGTCTCTACAATGTGAAACTGTAATAAACATTTATGGAATCATTATGAGTGCTTACACTGACTATAAAATTGCATAGAGCTCATCAAAAAGCCAAACCACTTACAGGCCAAAGTAGATGTGATTACTTGGGACATTGCTGTAGACATTGCTTGGTGCTCCAAATAGATAAGTTTCCTTTCTGTGCAAATAACAGGTTGGGGGCACAAGTCCAATCAGAAATGAGGTAGAGTCAAAGGGTTAAGTCAGGGGTAGGCAACCTTTCCCCTTTAAGGGCCGAGGGACTTCAGCTCCCAGAATCCCAGGAGCTATTGGCCAACATGGGACTATTGGCCAACATGGCTGAGGCTTCTGGGAGCTGATGTCCCTCGACCCTTAAAGGGGAAAGGTTGCCTACCCCTGGGTTAAGTTGTCTCTCATACACAGAGTGGTCCTTCCCTCTCACATATATGCATACACAGATGCACCCTGACTGAACTAAAAACAGTTATGCAGGACCACTGAACTGCATAACAAACTGAACCTGGCTTCTTAAGCACACACAAGTATATAACATATGTACATGCATGCATGCTTGCTCACATACAAATAGCTCCAAACTGACTGGTACCACTGCTCAAGAGAGGGAGAATCCCTCTCAACCTAAACTAAAACTCTGTATCTAGTTTAGATATATTTACTGCCTGTGCTTCCTGTCTTGTATCTGCAAAGCAAATATGAGCACATGTGCTACAAGTCCAAAGTGCATGAAGTACTTTCTGTAGCAAATTATTTTCCCCAAAACACATTATTTTAAATCAGGATTTCCATAGGTATATCTTCCAGGCAGCAGTTGCTGGTATGTGATTAATGGATGTATTAATACCTGCTGTTCTCCTTAAACCACATTAATTAGCATGTTGGAATGTGCTCCAAGCTTTTGTAGGGAGCCACTTCTTTATGAATGGGTGTAATACTTTTCTACTAACTTAGCTGAGTTCCAGTAAACTTCATTAGACTAGAATCATAGAGTTGGAAGAGACCTCAAGGGCCACCAACCCTCTTCCATGCAGGAACATAGAATCAAAGCATCCTGGCAGATGGTCATCCAGCCTCTGTTTAAAGAACTCCAAAGAAGGAGACTCCACCACTCTCTGAGGGAGTGTGTTCCACTGTCGAATAACTCTTGCTGTCAGGACGTTCTTCCTAATGTTAGGTGGAATCTCTTTTCCTAGTAGTAGTTTGAATCCATTGCTCTGTGTTCTATTCTCTGGAGCAGCAGAAAACAAGTGTGCTCCATCCTCAATATGACAACCTGTGAAATATTTAAACAAGGTTATCATATCACCTCTTAACCTTCTCTTTCCCAGGGTGAACATACCCAGCTCCCTAAGTGTTTCCTCATAGGGCATGGTTTCTATACTCTTTACCATTTTGGTCACCCTCCTCTGGACACATTCCAGCTTGTCAACATCCTTTTTGAATTGTAGTGCCCCAGACTAGACACAGTATTCCAGGAGAGGAATAGAGGAATACTATTACTTCCCTAGAATGTATTAGTATTAGAATATCCCTTTATTGAATAAAGGGACTTAGCATCTCATCACATGTATACAAATGATAGGCTTTTGGTTTTGGTAGGAACCTTAGGGGACATTAGTACAACCCCCAATATCTACTACCAAAGGCACCTGCCTCACTCTGCCTAATGGTAAGGTTAGCCCTATGCTTGTTTATACAGTTAGTTCCTGAGAAATACAATAGTTAAATTTTCCCCAGTACAATACTTCATTGATGCTGCATAATATTAAGCAAAATTACTCAGTTTTCTTGCATAACTACCCAACTTCAGCTAACTGCTACTATCAGCATGGGTACAGAAGGCATGATTTAATGAAAAATGCTAACATCCCACGCATGTGATTTTGCAGTAATGAAAAACAGCTTTGCAAGCCAGTATGATATCACTAATGCAACACAGCTTTGACTTGTAAAATTAGCTGACATCACACTATCCAGCTTTAAATGTGACATTTATATCAAGTGGGCTTGAAGATGCATTCTCCTGGGAATCAATTAGTGTGAAATGTGATTATTTTACAAAATCTGTTTTCTCTGATGAAATGTTTGGTGAAAGGTTGAAAACTTAATGCTTTTAATCCACAAATGTCAGATCTTCAATTACTGTGGAAAACAATATTTGCTACTAGGATCAATACCAGAGTAGCAGTTTGTTCTTCATGCCCTCTGTAAGTGCATCTACGCTGTAGAGACAATGTAATTTGACACAACTTTAACTGCCATGGCTACAGGATTTCTACAGAATCCTGGGATTTGTAGTTTTGTGAGGCAGCATCATAGAGAAGGCTAAAGACCTTGTAAAACTACAAATTCCAATATAGTAGCCCCTCCCAATTCATGGGGGATCTGTTCCGGACCCCACCCCCTCCAGTGAAAATATTCAAGCCCCACTGAAAATAATGGCGCACACACCCATGGCATGCACCACCATTTTACCCCTCGTCCCTCCTGTGAAGAGCAAGACCACAAACTTGAAGTCCACAAACAGGGAGGGACAACTGTATTCCATAGGAGGGAGCTACAGCACTTGATGTGGTATCAAATTACATTATTTTTACAGTGTAGATGTACTCCATGACACATAAGGTACTTCTGCATCTGTGCAGAGCTACTGAGAACCTTTATGAAGTAAAGGTAGCATTTTCAGCAAGAATCCTGCTTATCTAATAAGCATGCTTAAACAGGAATAGATCATTTTTAATCCTGATGATCATATGGTAGAGTCATGGGGGGGAAATCTAAAAGATGCATAACCAGAACAACTTTGTTTACCCAAACTACAGTTTTCCTTTGGCTAGAAGTTTTCCTTTGGCTGGATCTAGGTAACAAACTTGTTGTGTGCCTTCAAGTTGTTTCTTATCATGGAGTTTTCTTGGCAAGATTTATTCAGAAGAGATTTGCCATTGCCTTCCCCTAAGGCTGACAGTATATGACTTGTCCAGAGTCACCCAGTGGGTTTCATGGCTGAACTGGAAACTGAACCCTGGTCTCCAGTGTCTTAAGGGGGTTGCAGACTGCCAGAAATAGTGCAAATTGAGTCCACTTTAAGGGTTAGGGTTACTGCTAGGGAATCATGGGAATTGTTGTTTTTCTGAGACATTGAGCCTTCTCTGTCAGAGAGCTCTGGTGCCACAATAAAACAGTTCCCATGATTCCCTAACCCTAAAAGTGGACTCAATTTGCACTATTTCTGGCAGTCTGCAACCCCCCTTAGTCTAACATTCAAACCACTATGCTACGGTGGCTCCAGGTAACAGACTTACTATAGCCTTTTAAACGCAAAAGAACAGGTACCCAATCTTCACTGGGAGCCTGTTTCTTACTTCTTGAATCTTAAAACTCTCCTGACTCATCCCTTGACTGCAGGAAGACTCAGGGTCATGGGCCAATTTGAGCTAAAACTTAGCAAAATGAAGTCTTCAGACAGCCCAATTCAAAAATGCAACCTTCACTGTGTTGAATCGTAGTCTGGAAAAAATAACACCAGTAGGAAAATTATTACCACAGTACTGATTATTGGAAATGAATTGTGGATGCCCTCAAAAGCATTTGAGATGTGACAAAAGGTATTTGTTCATCTTTTTCTCTGAAATGCAGGGGTTTGCATTTCAAATGATGCTGCAATCTTGTTCCCATGATTCCTCACCACTGACTGTGCTAGTTAAGGTTTATTAGGAGTTGCAGTCCAGCAATGTGTAGTCCTTTCTTGTATTAATAAATGTAAGCCTCTGCAAAAAGAGAAGGATAATAGCAAGTTCCACAAAGTTAAATGAAGCTAACTCCTAAGTAAATAGACATGGTTAGGTTTTGGCTGTAGAGTTTAAAGAAGAACGTGATTCTTTTTTGCAGCTCTCACATTTGTACTGCATCCCAGAACATGAAATGGTTTGGCTATTTTCACCCCAAGGCACGACATTTGAACCACAAATTCCAAGGTATTTAACACAGAGACAGGTCTGCCCAGTCTTCAAAAGAAATAAAAGCAACAGAAAATGTTAATGCATTTTAGTGGAAACAGCATTTTAACATTGGGCAGTACAGGAAGGAAAATCTTTTCCTTTTACTTTGTGGATGGAACACTGTTGACTAAGCAAAAGCAGACAAGCAGACCATATTATTCGTGTGTAGAAAACTAACCAAAATAAACAAGAGCTTGCAGATGTATTTTTTTTCCCTTTTAACCAGTTCTGTTGTGGGTATTAAAACAGACTATTAGAAACTGTGCTGGCAATATCTAGCAGTGAGAGGTTCAGTTAGGTTTCAGATCTAGGTGTCTTTCACACTACACAATTGTAGATGACCACTTTAGCTGCCATGGCTTCATCCTACAGAATCATAGGTTTTGTAGTTAAGTAAGATATATAGAATTCTCAGCAAGAGAGATCTAGTGCTTCCTTAAACTAGCAACCCCAGAATTCCACAGGAGGTAGCCATGGCAGTCAAATTGGTATCAAAGTGCTATAATTGTGTAGTGTGAAAGAGACCCTATTTAGTTTCAGGAATATTTGTTGGCACAAGTTTCTTAGAGAAGAGGTGAGTGAGAAGATGCAAGTCTTTGGGGCGGTGGCAGGGGGGAGACCTGGTGTGTATCTATACTATTTACATCAGTTTGATATCGCTTTAATTGTCTTGCCTCCCTCCTATGGAATCTTGAGATTTGTAATTTGGTGAAATACTTAAAAAAGAAGTGAAACTTTGGATGACCTTACTCCCAGAGAAGTATTTCTGAAATTCCTGCCACATGAACCTTTTGCTCAATGTCAAATTTTATGACATCCATTGCAAACAGGTTTTGCATTCATTTAAACATCCTGCTATATAAAAATACAATTGATTGTGGCCAATCACCCCTTGAATCAATCCTGACCTCTTGAAAAGACCCACATGACTGGAAACTTGCCTGCAAAGTGTATGTCATTAGCAGACTATAGAAAGTAATTCATTTTGGTAATGCATTATAGTTTAAAAAGTCATTAACTGTCATTATTCATTGTGTTGCTTATTGCTTTTTCATCCTTTCTCAGTTATGTGTGTGTTTGTGTGTATTATATATATCCAGTCTACTTTCCTACTTTACACCAAGATTTATGCAAGTATTACTAAAACTAAACACCTCCTTAAGATTGCTAATGGGAAGATATAAACTTGAAAAATTCCTGTCAAAATGCTTCTATAAGACCTGTAGAAGTATAACCCATTCTCATAACTTTGTTCCTATTTATGTCACTTTTGAAATGTATCTTCTTTGCACTCTTCTCATCAAGAAGAAAGGGGATAGCTTGTTACATTACTTGTAACTTCTTACATTCATAAGCCCTGGCCCTTAACCAGTCACTCTTCTTACCACTACCCCTGGGATGTTCTAAAGCAGGGGTAGGCAACCTTTTTGAGCCAGGGGCCAGGTTGCTGTCCCTCAGACAATTGGGGGGGGTGGGTGAAGCACCAAAAATAAATAAATAAATAAAAATAAAGATAAAAATGTTAAAAAAATTAAAAAATATATATGCATGCACACTCTTTCAGCCCCAGAAAAGCCATGGCAAAACCCCTGTGGAGATTTTGCCAAGAAAACCCCAAGAACAAGTAATAACAGCAATAATCAATATCATCATAGCAGGGGGCGGTGGTGGCGGCAGGACCAGCCTGGGGCCGGTCCAAAGGCCTCGGGGGGCCGCATCCGGTCCCCGGGCCTTAGGTTGCCTACCCCTGTTCTAAAGTCACAATGTTTGATGTTTCCAAAGCTCTGCTTGGCTCCCAGAATCCATTGCAGGATATGCCATATACATGACGGACCCAAATTCAATCAATTCTAGAAGAGCTTTCACAGTTTTGTTTTGTTTTTTAAAGGTGATCATGTAGTGGAAGAGGGATAGTCATGAGCACCTCTCTGGTTCACAGAATGGTCTTCAAAGGGTACTTTGTTTTGAAGGTAGGCAAACAGGCAAAGATTGAAGTACAACTTAACAGCTGGACACTTCAGAACATAAGGGAATGAGTTTCTAATCTTGATATAATAACCAGACTTTTCATGCTAATTGACTTTGTTGCATGATTGGTAAACAACAACCAAGATGACAGTGTGGCACAGTGACCATTGCTGCTACTGCTAAACAACTGTTTACTTAAATAACCATAGTCTAACCTAACCTTTATGCTTTTTGTATAGGTTATAGTTATGAATATTCTTCTAAGTATATAGTCTTTATATATTCTGAATTACAAAGACAATGGTTTAGTTCCTATTTGTAGTGCATGCTGGAAAGATAAGGACAAGCCACATATTAGTGACAATCTAGTTAGCATGCTGTAATTAATTCTGAAATGGTACTCACTAATTTCCAGATAAAATTAACTATGGTTTATTGGGGATGAAAATTATGCACTCTGTTTAATGTGCAACTATAATTATTTTAAGCAATCATGGCTCACATTTACATACCAGAGAGTGATTGAAGGAGACACAACATAAGACAGCCTTCATTTTTTAAAAAATAGATTGCTATTTAATTTATTATTTCAGCCATCAGTGCTGTTGGCACATAGCTATTAAGGCTGCAGTGTGCAGACATTCACTCCAAATGGTTTCAATTCAGACTTGTTCACACAGAGAAAACCCATTAAAGTCAATATCCTAAATCAGGGCTGGGAATTATGTGGCCCTTGGATGCTGTTGGACTGCAGTTCCCAGTATTTCTCACATTTGGCTATTCTAGCTAGGGCTGATGGGACTGGAACAAAGACAAACCTGATGTAGGATCATGGTGTTAGACCTCTTTTAGGAATGTGAAAAATAGTCCTTTTAGATATTCTTCTATTTTTTCCATAGCTTCCCTTTGTTACTTAAAGATAGACTTCCCCAAATTTCTAAAACTGGTGGGGAAAACTGGGGGAATCATGTGGCCCTCAATGTTATTGGATTACAACTCCCAGCACTGGGTATGATGGGGTTTGTAATCCAACCACAGTTGAAGGGATACATGGTTACCATCCCTAACTTAAATCCAAGTACCTTATTCCAACTGAAACAGTGAGAATGAGCCACTGAAACAATGAGAGTTACATCAGTTATAACCTGCTGTTTGGCATTTTATTCAGTGGGTCAACTTTGCTTGGGATTAGCACTTGGATTTAGGTCAGTGGGACCTAAAGTAATTGTAGTTAGCTTAGTTGCAGTGGGTCTGCCTCAAGTATGATTAACCTTTGAACCATCCCAGTGTTTCTTTTTATGCTGTCTTTCATAGCTGACATTTTCATAACACTGAATGGCAGTGAAGACATGACCTAGTAATTCATTAGATGATGCCTGAGCGGACATTCACTGTAAGATCCATTTAAGTTTTTAATAGCACACAACAGCTGGAACAAATGGCTTTTAATGGAATCCAGCAGCTGGATTCCAAAGCATGGTAGCTCACCATATTAAAGGTCATCATGTCAGAGGAAAGGCTGAATTATCTGAAATTACAGTTTCCAAATTTAGAAACATACAACAACATCTAATCAATGAAATAATAAATTCTTCCCACTACCCAACATTCTAGATATTTACTCTCCATTTGTAAAGTGTTGCTACATTTTGGAAACATAACTAGTTATCTTAATGTGGTTTTATTTGAAAGAGAGAGATGAGATTTGCATGTTATTTGCCTAAAACACCTAATGCACACAAAGATAACTGCTAAATGTACCTAATTTCCCAATCTCCTAGTCCAACACTCAAATCATTGCACCATGTTTGCTCTCTGGCTCATGAAAAGCCTGGAGCTAGCTCAGGTGCAGAGGTCTACTGGAAAATTTGTGGGGTCCATACTAATAAATATTCCTTGATGGCTTTGCAGGGTTTGGTTTTTGTTTGTTCCTTTTTTTATTTCCAATTATAGAATATGAAACATTGTTATTTCTTATTCCCATGAATAAGTGTGGATGTGGCCTCAGAAAATTCAGAATTCTAGGGAGTAAGACCTGTTTACTCATAGAACAATCACAAATTATAGGCTAGATACATAGTATGTTTTAGTGACGCAAGAAACACAACACAAGTTATCGAGCATGATACCCTAGCTACTCCTTCTAGAAGAGCCTGGCTGCAATCTCGTGCTCTCCAAGTTGTACAGGAAATAGTGTCATGTAAATCATTGCATAGATCAAGGAAGGGAATTATTCACTGTCCAGATGTTGGTGGACTTCAGTTTGTACAAGCCCTAGTTAGCATAGCTAATGGTGAGGAATAATTGGAGCAGAAGGACATGGTTCCTACCCTAACATGGATTATAGGCTGCAGTCTTTGCAAGGAGCTGTACCATATGGTTTCTCCTGGTCTTTCCTTAGAGATTATCAGACAGGGGGAAATTTGCGGGGGGGGGGGGGAGCATATTCCTGGCAAAGTAGTGTGATCACACAGAAGATATTCAGATGACACTGTGCTTATCCAGGACTTAACCGAAGAAGAATCAGCAGTGCTCCAGCAACAAACCATTTACGGGAATTCCCTTTTACTCCTGGCTTTTTTTCCCGTCTGATAATCTGCCTTGTTGTAGCACATGTTTTCTCCTGGTCATTTTTATGAAACATTAATTAAACACCTCTTTTCCTTCCCTCACTCTGCTTTTCTTTACTTTTTCTGTAACCTTCCCTTTCAGTCCATAGATTCTGATATATGTCTTAGAAAACAGAAGAAGACAAATACAGTCAGTTGCTGCAAGGAGATATTTGTATTCAAGACCAGACAGATAGATAACTACAGTGGATAGTGAACTATAAGAATCTAATGAGACAGGTACAATTTCTAAGCAAAGGAAACAGAGTTGACAGAGCAAAATTTTACAAATTCAGGATTGCCAGGCTGGTCTGTGAACTTCAATAGTGGCTGACCACTCTGAATTCAATATGTGAGAACGTATCTAGTGTAGTTGTTAAGAGTACTGGCTTAGAATATACACAGAGAACAATTGGACCATTCTTTATTTGGAGTCCTTTTGCACTACACAAATATAGCGCTATGATACACTTGAACTGCCATGGTTCCCACCTATGGAATCCTGGAGTTTGTAGAATTCAAAGATAGCTGTGTTAGTCTGGAAAATTAGTATGCAAAGAGATCTTGGAACACCTTTGAGGGAGTCTGTAATTTAGGAAGAGGCACTGATAAATTTTCAGCCAGAGAGCACTAGTTTGTCACCAGATTACAAACTCCTGGAATCCATGGGACTCAGCCATGGCAACGAAAGTGGAATCATAGCGCTACATTTGTGTAGTATGGACTAGTCCCAAGTTTGGTTGGGACTCAGCATAAGAACTGTTCCAGTTTCAATGTGATATTTTAGAACCTAAACTAATGATTCACCATGTAACACAAGACATTGTATACTCAGTTAAACAAGGGAACATTGGCCCAAAGCAGACAAGAAGTAAGGAGCAGTCTTAAAGTGGGCTGTTGCTGTGGTCCCAAATGGGCTGCTTGCAGAAACAGATTAAATCCACTTCTTTTTCTAGTGGCTTTGGGTCATCTTTGGCAGCCTTGGAGCAGATTCCAGCCACTTTGGGAGCATGCACCATTTGAATGCCATGCCCTCAAAAGTGACTGAAAGTGACCAAACCTGCTTGTGGGCTTTTTGCAGTGAAAAATGAGGGTGCCCGACTCACTGGGCCAGCCTGGTTGCCATAGGAGGTGGGGGAGATGGTGTGCCGGGACAGTCCTCACTGCCCCAGAAATCCCCCACCAGGCTTTGCTGTGGGCCTCAGGGGGCTTGATTGGCTGCCTGTGCTGGATGGGGTGGCACTTCCGGCCCAGGAGCAGGACTACAGCTCCCAGCTTGCACCAGGAGTGGAAGTGCTGCCCCATTGGTTGGTGCCAGGGCATGAAAGTGCCATGATTGATCAAGGAGGCCAGAAGGGGTGGGCTGGGGGGCCTATTTAAGGCCATGTGGGGCTGGTGGAGGGCGCCATTCTTACTTGACTCTCCCCGCCCTTCCACCCTTGATTTAGCACATTTGATGTGCTGTCACAACTTTTCAGGGCAGTAGCATGGGTCTCAGATCTAGTGGGCCATGGTTTCCTGTGCTTAGGATCATTGGATCGAGGGACCCAGGGGTGTAGAGTGTGTTGCGGTGTTGTCAGTGTGGGGGCAACGCCAGATAAGTGTCCCCCCATGACAAGGGGTAGAGATGTGAATATGCACTCAATCGGCTTCTTAAGATGCAAATATATGATCAGCTGGTTACCTACCCCCTTGTCATCTTGAAACTTGACCATGATCAGGCAACTTGGTTCATCAATCAACAAGGGGTTGGTCGATGATGCCAGATGCAAACCTCATGCATTGTGGGCCAACCCTGTCAGCTGTATTGTGGCCTTTTTCCTTCCAATTTGGTATATTGTGGTCATTCCTTGTGATGCTCCCCCTGCCACTGCAATTAATGGTTGCATATACTTTCTCTTGGAGCAGGTTCAGAGAAGGACAAGAAGGATGATAAGAGGTATGGAGAACAAAACATTTGAAATGTTGAAGGATCTGGGCCCATTCAGCTTGGTGAAGAGAAGACTGAGGGGTGACATAATCACACTCTTTAAATACTTAAAGAGCTGTCACAGAGATGAGGGAGATGGCCTTTTCTCTGCTACCCAGCAGGTAGGATCAAGTCCAGTGGTTTGAAGTTATAAGAGAGCAGATTTTGATTACATTTTAGAAGGAACCTGTTGACCATAGGAGTGGTTTGACAATGGAACCAATTGTCTAGGGAGCTGGTATGTGTGAAATCTCCTTCATTGAACGCCTTCAAAGAAAAAGGCTGGACAACTACCTGCTGGTGATGCTTTAGTTGGAGATCCTGCATTGACAAGGGAGCTGGTCTTGATGCCCATTAGGCCCTTTCCAACTCTATGATTCTGTGATTTTATGAACTACTAGCTTGGGTCATAACCGATGGTTCATCCAATGAACATCTGTCAGTCAGGAATCCCTGTGGTGTGTTAAACTACTGTATTTAAAACAGTGCCTCAAACTTTGCATTCTTCCAGCTCAAGACTGCTCTTGGACATCTGTTCAGGGTTTTGAATATCGATAGATACACAGTACTCTTATTGAGGTTTACTCTCAAATCAATGAGCAACAGAGTTCAGGCCTAGCTTCAGTGGTACATACCTATAATCTATATTTATGATCCTTTCTTGATATCACCTAGGCCCGAAACAGATGGGCCAAAGACACCTCCTTCCAGACAATCCATCCCAAGCTGCCCCTCTGTTTCAACCAATTAATCACATATAATTTACTTCAGACTTGACTAAATATGCATAGGTTCATTCATTTTTCACTGTCTTTGTTCCTAGCCTTCATATCCAATAATTCATTTTTCCTTCCCATACTTTTTGTCTTGCTGTATCTGTGCAACTCAAAAAGGACATCAGAAAACTGGGAAGGGGTGCAGAATGAGGCAACTTAAATGATCACAAAATAGCAACTAAATATTGCTCTTTTGTGTAGTTTGGATTTTGTTTCATTTTGCTGCATGGCTAACACAGTTACCCCTGGATATGTTTCATGGACTCGATGATACCAAATTTTGCCACAACAAGGGAATCAATGGACTGGGACTTAATTGTTTGAGATTTTTACACAAAAGTAAAACTTTTCTCATTTGGACTGTTGCTGTTGTTGTTAACTGCTCTCAGTCGACTTCGATGCATGGTAACCCTGTGAATGAGACATCTCCAAGTTCCCCTATCTTCAACTTTTCTGTTTAGGTCCTGCAGACTCAGCCCCATTACCTCCCTGATTGAATCTAACAATCTGATGTGTGGTCTTCCTCTCTATTGTCCTCCACCTTTCTTAGCGTTATTGTCTTTTCCAGTGAGTCATGCTTTCTCATGATGTGGCCAAAGTATGACAGCCTCATTTTAGTTATTTTGGCTTCCAGGGAGATCTGATCTAGTACCCAATTGTTTGTCTTTAAATTTTACCTATACAGCACCTAAAGGCTTTTCCAGATACAACAGTATGAGGACTTCTTGAATAAGTCAATGTTCTCTTTGCCCCAGGTCCCCACATAGCCAAGGAGGAGAATGGGCTTTGTCTGCATTAATAACCCTAGGGCAGTGATGGCAAACCTTTTATGGTCCGAGTACCCAAATTAAAAAGCCTTCTGGCACTAGGTGTTACCTGGTGTCGGGGCGAGATTTCTACCCTCAAGGGGCAGGACTTCTGGGGTGGTATTTCTTCCCCCCACCCTCCCGAGCCCAGGGGACAAGGGGGAAAGAAGAGGAACAGGTGCACACCTCTTCATCCTCCTTCCTCCGCACAGTCCCTGGCCTTCAGCTGCCTCTAGAGAGGCAGCTGAAGGCCTGGGACAAGTGCCTCTTCCTCCTCCTCCTCTCTGCCTTCCACGTGCTAGGGAAAATGGCTTAGCATGCCATCTCTGGCATGCATGCCATAGGTTCACCATCACCGCCCATGGGTTTCCAGACCATCTGAACTGACAAAAGGAACAACATCTGGGACAAAATGTCGGCAAAATGTCACTTCTCTTTGCTTGGTTAAGAAGCAAGTTAAGTTTTGAAAGCTTGCATGATTTATTTTCTGCACTTTGGTTGGCTAATAAAGGTATCACTCTTTTGTAGATTTTGTATTTTGTTGCATGGTCTATACAGCTGCCTCTGAATATGTTTCCAATATGATTAAGAGTTTTGAGTGATTCTGCAGCAACTCCCCTGTACTGTTTAGTGAAGAAAAAAATGTGGACAGTATAGAGAGCTATAAAATAATGCATGGTGCAGAAAGTGGATATGGAGAAGCTTCTCTCAATTTTTCATAACAGAATGCCAGGTCATCCAAAGAAGCCAAATTCTAGTGTATTTAGGACACAAAGAAGGAAATACTTCTTCATAGAGTGCTTAAAACTGTGGACATTAATTCCACAGGATGCAAAAATGACCAAAAAACTAAACAGCCTTGAGAGGGTAGACAAATCCATGGGAAATGAGTCTCACGGTAACTATTTTGATGAAGGTATGTAACCCTTAGATTCAATGGTGGTAGATGACTGATACCCAGCTACTGATGAACTCAAAAGGGAGGA
Source organism: Phrynosoma blainvillii (assembly GCA_026167975.1). NCBI lineage: Eukaryota > Metazoa > Chordata > Lepidosauria > Squamata > Phrynosomatidae > Phrynosoma > Phrynosoma blainvillii. The sequence continues at coordinate 238,343,010 of JANUYF010000003.1, read as the reverse complement.
TGACAATGCTCACATCTCCTGCTTGGATGCCTCCTATAGACACCTAGTTGGCCCCTGTGGAAAAAGAATATTGTGTACTTCAAGTTTTTCCAATGTATGGCAACACTAAGGTGAAAAAAGTTGTTGTTAACTGCCCTTGAGTTGACCTCGACCCTGTGGATGAGACATCTCTAAGACCCCCTGTCTTCCACAGCTCTGCAGTCAGTCTTGTGGCCTCCCTGATTGAGTCTAGTCATCTCTTTTCTTCTACTCTCTACCTTTCCCAGCATTATCATCTTTTCTAATGAGACATGCTTCCTCATTATGTGGCCAAACAGCCTCAGCTTGATCAAATATCCCCTTTTTGAACAAGGTGTTGGAATGTATGGTGACCTCCCAGCTCCAGAGGTTCTTGGATGAAACTGATTATCTAGATCAATTTCAATATGGCTTCAGACCTGGCTATGGAACAGAGACAGCTTTGGTCGCCTTGGTGCATGACCTACGCAGGGAGCTGGGCAGGGGGAGTGTGTCTCTGCTGGTCCTGCTGGATCTCTCAACAGCTTTTGACACCATCAACCATGGTATCTTTCTGGGCCGCCAGTCTTTCTTGGAGGGGCAAATTCAGAACGTGGTGGTAGAATTCAAAGATATAGCCATGTTGGTCTGTAAAATCAATACATAGAGAGATCTTGTAGCACCTTTGAGACTAACTGAAAGAAACTTTTAATTTCTTCATAATTTAATTCTTTTTTAAGGGGTGGGAGGGTTAGGGCATGGGATTTGGGTATATTTTAACTGTTCCTTGTTTTAATATGTTGTTCGCCGCCCCGATTGCCAAGCAGAGGTGCGGCTTATAAATTAATAATAATAATAATAATAATAATAATAATAATAATTATTATTATTATTATTATTAAGAAATTGGCAGCATGAGCTTTCATAGATTTCATACACTGGCAACAGGTCCATGTCTGAGCAGAATTCAAGGTGCTGGTGCCCCTGCCCTGCTCTCTGTCTGCCGACAGCTGAAGACATTTTTATTTAGGCAGGCGTTTGGTGGGTAGATTTTATTTGAGTAATGTGGTGTGCTGTTTTAATGTTTAATGGTTTTTACTATTTAAAACTATGCTGTTTTTATTTATGTTTTAACGTTATAGGATTTATTTTTTAAATTTTGTAATCAATGTTTTACCTTTGTCTTTTTAACATATTGTAACCCGTCTTGAATCCCACTGTGGGAGAAAGGCGGGATATAAATCCTGGAAACAAACAAACAAACAAACAAACAAATCATCTTGGCTTCTAAGGATATTTCAGACTTGATCTGATCTGTTCCAGGACCCATTTGTTTGTCTTTTTGGTATCCTCAGCATTCTTCTCCAGCACCATATCTCAAATGAGTTGACTTTCCCCCCTTAATGTGCAATTTCCTCCTCGGAGGTCTCCAGTGCTTTTCGATAGGCAGAAATCCAACTGGAATCTCTGTGGAAACCAAGATGAATAAACTGAAGCTGTCGCAGAAATCCAACTGGAATCTCTGTGGAAACCAAGATGAATAAACTGAAGCTGTCGTACTTTGGACGCTTAATGAGAAAGGTATGACTCATTGGAAAAGACAATAATTCTAGGAAAGGTAGAAAGCAGTAACAATAGCAATAGCAGTTTCATTTATATACCGCTTCATACCACTCTAAGCAGTCTCTAAGTGGTTTACAACTGTAAGCCAACAGCCCCCATCAATCTGGGTACTCATTTTAGCAACCTCAGAAGGATGCAAGCCTGAGTCAAGCCTGAGCCCCTGGCTGGTATTGAACCTACAACCTTGTGGTTTGTGAATGAGTAGCTGCAGTACAGGCATTTGACCACTGCACCAACAGAGCTCTAGAAAGAGCGAAAACTGCATGCCAGATGGATAAACTCAACCAGGAGAGGTCACAGGTATGAATCTGCAGGACCTAAGCAGAGCAGTGGAGAAAAGGGAGTCTTGAGGATGTCCCATCCACCGGGTCACCATGAATCAGGGCTGACGCAAGGGCATTTGACAATAACTGGTACAACTCTTCACCTGGCACAGAGTGATGGAGGGGGCGGCAGTGTCTGGGACTGAAGGTGGCTTTTGGTAGCAGAGTCAATGCGTTGTTGCCTTCTCTGGGGAATCCTTCTTCGTCTATTTCTGTGCAATGGGACCAAGCAGTGCAAGGTAGTAGGAAGCAGAATGCACCCACTGGGCCCCCTGGGACAGGGCATGGGGACATGGGAAAGTGTGGTTTCCCCAGGGTGCCCAAATGTCCTAACCACAATGGAGGACAAGGCACCATAAAATGTAGGGCACTGAAGAAAATGTAGGACATAACCAAAGAAAGGTTGAAAGCACTCATATAAATGTCAATTCCTGCTTCTTAGCCATGTGCAAAATGGAAGACATTCCGAAATTCCTCCTGGATAGAAGGTTGAAATATAGGACACATCCTGGGAAAGGAAGACCTCTGCTCACCCTGGCTTTCTCACACACCCTACCAGCTATTTGTGTGGGGTACTGGTTTGGATGTAGTCTCTGGAGAACAAGACTTCGACTCCCTGCTCAGACACAGAGGAAAGGAACAAGTCACACACTCTCAGCCTCAGAGGAAAGCAAAAGCAAACCCAGTGAACAAATCTTGCCCTGGGATAGGGTTGCCGCAAGTTGGAAAGGACTTGAAGGCACACCGCAAGAACCACCTGTGTCACTTCCTCAACCCAGTTTAAACTGGGGAAACTGTGCTGGGCCCTCGGACGCCATGGGAAGCTCCCTCCCACTCTCCTTTTTCTTCTTCTTCCTCCCCCTCTTCCACCTCCTCTTCTTATTCTTCCTCCTTTTCCTCCCCTTCCTCTTCTTCTTCTTCCTCCTTTTCCTTCCCCTTCCTCTTCTTCCTCTTCCTCTTCTTCTTCCCTTTCCTTCCCCTCCTCCTCCTCCTCCTTCTTCTTCTTCCTCCTCCTCTTCTTCCTCCCACTCTTCATCTTCTTTCGCTTCTTCTTCCCCTTCCTCTTCTTCTTCCCTTTCCTTCCCCTCCTCCTCCTTTCCTTCCTCCTCTTCCTCTTCTTCTACTTCTTCTTCCTCTTCCTCCTCCTCTTCTTCCTCCCCCTCTTCATCTTCTTTCGCTTCTTCCTCCCCTTCCTCTTCCTTCCTCTTCTTCTTCCTCCTCCTCTTCCTCTTCTTCCTGCCCCTCTTGCTCCTCCTCCTCTTTTTCCTCCTCCTCCTTCTTCTTCCTGCCCCTCTTCCTCCTCCTTCCTCTTCTTCTTCCTCCTCCTCTTCTTCCTGCCCCTCTTCCTCCTCCTTCCTCTTCTTCTTCCTCCTCCTCCTCTTCTTCTTCCTCTTCTTCTTACTCCCCCTTCCTCCTCCTCCTCCTCCTCCACTTCTTCTTCTTCTTCCTCTTCTTCTTACTCCCCTTCCTCCTCCTCCTCCTCCTCCACTTCTTCTTCCTCTTCTTCTTACTCCCCCTTCCTCCTCCTCCTCCTCCTCCACTTCTTCTTCCTCTTCTTCTTACTCCCCCTTCCTCCTCCTCCTCCTCCACTTCTTCCTCTTCTTCTTACTCCCCCTTCCTCCTCCTCCTCCTCCTCCTCCTCCACTTCTTCTTCTTCTTCCTCTTCTTCTTACTCCCCCTTCCTCCTCCTCCTTCTCCTCCTCCACTTCTTCTTCTTCCTCCTCCTCCTCTTCTTCTTCCTCTTCTTCTTACTCCCCCTTCCTCCTCCTCCTCCTCCTCTTCTTCTTCTTCTTCCTCCTCCTCCTCCTCCTCCTCCTCCACTTCTTCTTCCTCTTCTTCTTACTCCCCCTTCCCCCTCCTCCTCTTCTTCTTCTCTTCTTCTTCCTCCCCCTTCCTCTTCCTCCTCCTCCTCCTCCACTTCTTCTTCCTCTTCTTCTTACTCCCCCTTCCTCCTCCTCCTCCTCCACTTCTTCTTCTTCCTCCTCTTCTTCTTAGTCCCCTTCCTCCTCCTCCTCCACTTCTTCTTACTCCCCCTTCCCCCTCCTCCTCCTCCTCCACTTCTTCTTCCTCTTCTTCTTACTCCCCCTTCCTCCTCCTCCTCCTCCACTTCTTCTTCTTCCTCCTCTTCTTCTTAGTCCCCTTCCTCCTCCTCCTCCACTTCTTCTTACTCCCCCTTCCCCCTTCCTCCTCCTCCTCCTCCTCCACTTCTTCTTCCTCTTCTTCTTACTCCCCCTTCCTCCTCCTCCTCCTCCTCCTCCTCCTCTTCTTCTTCCTCTTCTTCTTACTCCCCCTTCCTCCTCCTCCTCCTCCTCCACTTCTTCTTCTTCTTCTTCTTCTCCCCCTTCCTCCTCCTCCACTTCTTCTTCCTCTTCTTCTTACTCCCCCTTCCTCCTCCTCCTCCTCCACTTCTTCTTCCTCTTCTTCTTACTCCCCTTCCTCCTCCTCCTCCTCCTCAACTTCTTCTTCTTCCTCCTCCTCCTCTTCTTCTTCCTCTTCTTCTTACTCCCCCTTCCTCCTCCTCCTCCTCCTCCTCCACTTCTTCTTCTTCCTCCTCTTCTTCCTCCTCCCCTTCCTCCTCCTCCTCCTCCTCCTCCTCCACTTCTTCTTACTCCCCTTCCCCTTCCTCCTCCTCCTCCTCCTCCACTTCTTCTTCCTCTTCTTCTTACTCCCCTTCCTCCTCCTCCTCCTCCTCCTCCTCCACTTCTTCTTCCTCTTCTTCTTACTCCCCCTTCCTCCTCCTCCTCCTCCTCCCTCCACTTCTTCTTCCTCTTCTTCTTACTCCCCCTTCCTCGTCCTCCTCCTCCTCCACTTCTTCCTCTTCTTCTTACTCCCCCTTCCTCCTCCTCCTCCTCCACTTCTTCTTCCTCTTCTTCTTACTCCCCCTTCCTCCTCCTCCTCCTCCTCCTCCACTTCTTCTTCTTACTCCTCCTCCTCTTCTTCTTCCTCTTCTTCTTACTCCCCCTTCCTCCTCCTCCTCCACTTCTTCTTCTTCTTCCTCTTCTTCTTACTCCCCTTCCTCCTCCTCCTCCTCCTCCTCCTCCACTTCTTCCTCTTCTTCTTACTCCCCCTTCCTCCTCCTCCTCCTCCACTTCTTCTTCCTCTTCTTCTTACTCCCCCTTCCTCCTCCTGCCTCCTCCTCCACTTCTTCTTCTTACTCCTCCTCCTCTTCTTCTTCCTCTTCTTCTTACTCCCCCTTCCTCCTCCTCCTCCACTTCTTCTTCTTCCTCTTCTTCTTACTCCCCCTTCCTCCTCCTCCTCCTCCTCCACTTCTTCTTCTTACTCCTCCTCCTCTTCTTCTTCCTCTTCTTCTTACTCCCCCTTCCACCTCCTCCTCCACTTCTTCTTCTTCTTCCTCTTCTTCTTACTCCCCCTTCCTCCTCCTCCTCCTCCACTTCTTCTTCTCCCCCTTCCTCCTCCTCCTCCTCCTCCTCCTCCACTTCTTCTTCTTACTCCCCTTCCTCCTCCTCCACTTCTTCTTCTTCTTCCTCTTCTTCTTACTCCCCTTCCTCCTCCTCCTCCTCCTCCTCCACTTCTTCTTCCTCTTCTTCTTACTCCCCCTTCCTCCTCCTCCTCCTCCTCCTCCACTTCTTCTTCTCTTCTTCTTACTCCCCCTTCCTCCTCCTCCTCCTCCTCCTCCACTTCTTCTTCCTCTTCTTCTTACTCCCCCTTCCTCCTCCTCCTCCTCCTCCTCCTCCTCCTCCTCCACTTCTTCTTCTTCCTCCTCCTCCTCTTCTTCTTCCTCTTCTTCTTCCTCCCCCTTCCTCCTCCTTCTCCTCCTCCTCCTCCACTTCTTCTTCCTCTTCTTACTCCCCCTTCCTCCTCTTCCTCCTCCTCCTCTTCTTCTTCCTCTTCTTCTTACTCCCCTTCCTGCCTCCTCCTCCACTTCTTCTTCTTCCTCTTCTTCTTACTCCCCTTCCTCCTCCTCCTCCTCCTCCTCCACTTCTTCTTCCTCTTCTTCTTACTCCCCCTTCCTCCTCCTCCTCCTCCTCCTCCACTTCTTCTTCCTCTTCTTCTTACTCCCCCTTCCTCCTCCTCCTCCTCCACTTCTTCTTCTTACTCCTCCTCCTCTTCTTCTTCCTCTTCTTCTTCCTCCCCCTTCCTCCTCCTCCTCCACTTCTTCTTCTTCCTCTTCTTCTTACTCCCCCTTCCTCCTCCTCCTCCTCCTCCACTTCTTCTTCTACTCCTCCTCCTCTTCTTCTTCCTCTTCTTCTTACTCCCCTTCCACCTCCTCCTCCACTTCTTCTTCTTCTTCCTCTTCTTCTTACTCCCCCTTCCTCCTCCTCCTCCTCCACTTCTTCTTCCTCCCCCTTCTCCTCCTCCTCCTCCTCCTCCTCCACTTCTTCTTCTTACTCCCCCTTCCTCCTCCTCCACTTCTTCTTCTTCTTCCTCTTCTTCTTACTCCCCTTCCTCCTCCTCCTCCTCCTCCTCCACTTCTTCTTCCTCTTCTTCTTACTCCCCCTTCCTCTCCTCCTCCTCCTCCTCCACTTCTTCTTCCTCTTCTTCTTACTCCCCCTTCCTCCTCCTCCTCCTCCTCCTCCACTTCTTCTTCCTCTTCTTCTTACTCCCCTTCCTCCTCTCCTCCTCCTCCTCCTCCTCCTCTTCTTCTTCCTCCTCCTCCTCTTCTTCTTCCTCTTCTTCTTCCTCCCCCTTCCTCCTCCTTCTCCTCCTCCTCCTCCACTTCTTCTTCCTCTTCTTCTTACTCCCCCTTCCTCCTCTTCCTCCTCCTCCTCTTCTTCTTCCTCTTCTTCTTACTCCCCCTTCCTCCTCCTCCTCCACTTCTTCTTCCTCTTCTTCTTACTCCCCTTCCTCCTCCTCCTCCTCCTCCTCCACTTCTTCTTCCTCTTCTTCTTACTCCCCCTTCCTCCTCCTCCTCCTCCTCCTCCACTTCTTCTTCCTCTTCTTCTTACTCCCCCTTCCTCCTCCTCCTCCTCCACTTCTTCTTCTTACTCCTCCTCCTCTTCTTCTTCCTCTTCTTCTTCCTCCCCTTCCTCCTCCTCCTCCACTTCTTCTTCTTCTCCCTCTTCTTCTTACTCCCCTTCCTCCTCCTCCTCCTCCACTTCTCTTCCTCTTCTTCTTCCTCCCCTTCCTCCTCCTCCTCCTCCTCCTCCACTTCTTCTTCTTACTCCCCCTTCCTCCTCCTCCACTTCTTCTTCTTCTTCCTCTTCTTCTTACTCCCCTTCCTCCTCCTCCTCCTCCTCCTCCACTTCTTCTTCCTCTTCTTCTTTCCCCTTCCTCCTCCTCCTCCTCCACTTCTTCTTCCTCTTCTTCTTACTCCCCCTTCCTCCTCCTCCTCCTCCTCCTCCACTTCTTCTTCCTCTTCTTCTTACTCCCCCTTCCTCCTCCTCCTCCTCCTCCTCCTCCACTTCTTCTTCTTCCTCCTCCTCCTCTTCTTCTTCCTCTTCTTCTTACTCCCCCTTCCTCCTCCTTCTCCTCCTCCTCCTCCACTTCTTCTTCCTCTTCTTCTTACTCCCCTTCCTCCTCTTCCTCCTCCTCCTCTTCTTCTTCCTCTTCTTCTTACTCCCCCTTCCTCCTCCTCCTCCACTTCTTCTTCTTCCTCTTCTTCTTCCTCCCCCTTCCTCCTCCTCCTCCTCCTCCTCCTCTTCTTCTTCCTCTTCTCTGACTCCCCTTCCTCCTCTCCTCCTCCTCCACTTCTTCTTCTCTTCTTCTCCCCCTTCCTCCTCCTCCACTTCTTCTTCCTCTCTTCTACTCCCCTTCCTCCTCCTCCTCCTCCACTTCTTCTTCCTCTTCTTCTTACTCCCCCTTCCTCCTCCTCCTCCTCCACTTCTTCTTCCTCTTCTTCTTACTCCCCCTTCCTCCTCCTCCTCCTCCACTTCTTCTTCTTCCTCCTCCTCCTCTTCTTCTTCCTCTTCTTCTTACTCCCCTTCCTCCTCCTCCACTTCTTCTTCTTCCTCCTCTTCTTCTTCTCCCTTCCTCCTCCTCCTCCTCCTCCTCCTCCACTTCTTCTTACTCCCCCTTCCCCCTTCCTCCTCCTCCTCCACTTCTTCTTCCTCTTCTTCTTACTCCCCCTTCCTCCTCTCCTCCTCCTCCTCCACTTCTTCCTCTCTTCTGACTCCCCCTTCCTCCTCCTCCTCCTCCACTTCTTCTTACTCCCCCTTCCTCCTCCTCTCCTCCTCCTCCTCCTCCACTTCTTCTTCTTACTCCTCCTCCTCTTCTTCTTCCTCTTCTTCTTACTCCCCCTTCCTCCTCCTCCTCCACTTCTTCTTCTTCTTCCTCTTCTCTTACTCCCCTTCCTCCTCCTCCTCCTCCTCCTCTTCTTCCTCTTCTTCTTACTCCCCCTTCCTCCTCCTCCTCCTCCTCCTCCTCCACTTCTTCTTCCTCTTCTTCTTACTCCCCCTTCCTCCTCCTCCTCCTCCACTTCTTCTTCTTACTCCTCCTCCTCTTCTTCTTCCTCTTCTTCTTACTCCCCCTTCCTCCTCCTCCTCCTCCTCCTCCACTTCTTCTTCTTCTTACTCCCCCTTCCTCCTCCTCCTCCTCCACTTCTTCTTCCTCTTCTTCTTACTCCCCCTTCCTCCTCCTCCTCCTCCTCCTCCACTTCTTCTTCTTCTTCTCCCCCTTCCTCCTCCTCCACTCTTCTTCCTCTTCTTCTTACTCCCCCTTCCTCCTCCTCCTCCTCCTCCACTTCTTCTTCCTCTTCTTCTTACTCCCCCTTCCTCCTCCTCCTCCTCCACTTCTTCTTCCTCTTCTTCTTACTCCCCCTTCCTCCTCCTCCTCCTCCTCCACTTCTTCTTCTTCCTCCTCCTCCTCTTCTTCTTCCTCTTCTTCTTACTCCCCCTTCCTCCTCCTCCACTTCTTCTTCTTCTCCTCTTCTTCTTCCTCCCCTTCCTCCTCCTCCTCCTCCTCCTCCACTTCTTCTTACTCCCCCTTCCCCCTTCCTCCTCCTCCTCCACTTCTTCTTCCTCTTCTTCTTACTCCCCCTTCCTCCTTCTCCTCCTCCTCCTCCACTTCTTCCTCTTCTTCTTACTCCCCTTCCTCCTCCTCCTCCTCCACTTCTTCTTCCTCTTCTTCTTACTCCCCTTCCTCCTCCTCCTCCTCCTCCTCCTCCACTTCTTCTTCTTACTCCTCCTCCTCTTCTTCATCCTCTTCTTCTTACTCCCCCTTCCTCCTCCTCCTCCACTTCTTCTTCTTCTTCCTCTTCTTCTTACTCCCCTTCCTCCTCCTCCTCCTCCTCCTCTTCTTCTTCCTCTTCTTCTTACTCCCCCTTCTCCTCCTCCTCCTCCTCCTCCTCCACTTCTTCTTCTCTTCTTCTTACTCCCCCTTCCTCCTCCTCCTCCTCCTCCACTTCTTCTTCTTACTCCTCCTCCTCTCTTCTTCCTCTCTTCTTACTCCCCCTTCCTCCTCCTCCTCCTCCTCCTCCACTTCTTCTTCTTCTTACTCCCCCTTCCTCCTCCTCCTCCTCCACTTCTTCTTCCTCTTCTTCTTCTCCCCCTTCCTCCTCCTCCTCCTCCTCCTCCTCCACTTCTTCTTCTTCTTACTCCCCCTTCCTCCTCCTCCACTTCTTCTTTTCTTCCTCTTCTTCTTACTCCCCTTCCTCCTCCTCCTCCTCCTCCACTTCTTCTTCCTCTTCTTCTTATTCCCCCTTCCTCCTCCTCCTCCTCCTCCTCCACTTCTTCCTCTTCTTCTTACTCCCCCTTCCCCCTTCCTCCTCCTCCTCCTCCTCCTCTTCTTCCTCTTCTTCTTACTCCCCCTTCCTCCTCCTCCTCCTCCTCCTCCTCCACTTCTTCCTCTTCTTCTTACTCCCCCTTCCTCCTCCTCCTCCTCCTCTTCCTCCACTTCTTCTTCCTCTTCTTCTTACTCCCCCTTCCTCCTCCTCCTCCTCCTCCTCCTCCACTTCTTCTTCTTACTCCTCCTCCTCTTCTTCTTCCTCTTCTTCTTACTCCCCCTTCCTCCTCCTCCTCCACTTCTTCTTCTTCTTCCTCTTCTTCTTACTCCCCTTCCTCCTCCTCCTCCTCCTCCTCCACTTCTTCCTCTTCTTCTTACTCCCCTTCCTCCTCCTCCTCCTCCTCCTCCTCCACTTCTTCTTCCTCTTCTTCTTACTCCCCCTTCCTCCTCCTCCTCCTCCTCCACTTCTTCTTCTTACTCCTCCTCCTCTTCTTCTTCCTCTTCTTCTTACTCCCCCTTCCTCCTCCTCCTCCTCCTCCTCCACTTCTTCTTCTTCTTACTCCCCTTCCTCCTCCTCCTCCTCCACTTCTTCTTCCTCTTCTTCTTACCTCCCTCCTCCTCCTCCTCCTCCTCC